>JBAMJV010002733.1:0-125000 GCA_037951105.1 Echinarachnius parma | reverse complement strand
CATCTTCATCATCAGCATCATCATCATCTTTCAGTCTCATATTAGATCATATCAAATTCTTATTTTATCTCCATCATAATAATACAGATAAATAATCTCACAAATCAAAGAAAGTGTGGAGAGAAAATACACTTCAGGCAGTGGTGCTTATTATGGTTTAAGTATTTTTTTTAATATAGTGCATGTGACAATTAATCAGGAAAAATAAACAGCAAAAGTAATGAAATAGAATCAGTTTGTGTTAGGTTTGTGCATCAACAATCAATGTTAGTTTGTATAAAGCTGTATTACGTGCAGAAAGATCTTTCTGGTTATGACAAGCGTGTTACAAATTGTGTATACACAATACACATTAATACTCTTGAATCTCAAACTATATGTTTCAATCATGTACAATGTACCTCAATATCCTGCTACAAAGATGTTTAAAAATATACATGTACAGTATGTCACAGGGCATAAACACATCCATCATCACCATGGAATTATACAGTCAGAAAATTACATGAAAAAAGGTAAACTTTGCCTTATCAATTTTCCTCTGTATACAATCTTGTAGCTAGCATTACACAAAGATTATGCACACATTTGATACTAAAATTGCAGTTCCATTATTGTCACACAAGATTACATAATAACTTAATTTAACATTCACTACTCCGTTGGGCCCAATAAGATTAAGATTCACAGATAATTGTGCTAATCAAAGCTAATCAATTGATCATATAATTAATCATTAATCTTTGAATTAAAGGGCCCTGATTTGGTCACAACATGTTAGTACTGATCAATTGTTTTGTGCAGTGCAGTTTCAGGTCAAAGGTCACACTGTGCTGGTTGTGTGTTGTTCACTCAGTTAGATTCATGAAGACGGGGTCCAAGTCACTGCAAAAACTGGTTCTTTTTGTGCTACCTTTCTCTTCTGGTGCTGAATAAAGAAGAAAAGGTTTGAGGCAAAGGAATAAAACACATGATTAATAGTTATAAAATTGCATGGAGAAATTTTACAAGATTTTAATTATTAACTTAATATTCACTATAAAATAGAGAAAAGCATTGAACAAGTAGTCCTGTGTTGAATATCTTCCCATTTAGCATTGCTCTACAATTTACAATCAATAGTATCCCATTTAAAAGTTGTTTTTTTCAATGTTGCCAAAAGATTGGTAAAATCGTTATTAACAGGATGAGATCCCAGTATATGCTTTGCAGGTGCTTCAAGGAATTACCTCATCAAGCATACAAGAACAAAATATCATAGTGCCAAAAATGTATGCATCGTAAGTTTCTGTGTTTCAATCCCAGAGCTGTTAAACAGTTACATAATACGTACGCACAAAAAAGGGAATGGTACAATTAAACATTGCAAGCTGCTTCTTACCAGTTGTCCCAGTCAGTTTAACCCTGTCAGAGCTCTTCTTATCCTTAATTACAATGTAGATCTTGAAAAGGTAGGATTGGTCAGGCTGCAAACCATCAAACACTGCATTCAAGACATCAGGATCATCAATCTTCATTTCTTTTGTTTCCGCCTCTTCCTTTGACTTGGTCTTTTTGTCACTCTTCTCCTTGCTCTTCTTTTCGTCCTTATCTTTGCTCTTCTTGTCGCTTTTATCCTTCTTCTTCTCTTTCTTCCCATCACCATCTCCCTCCTTGTTTCCATCTTCATCTTCCTCTTGTTTCTCTACTTCATCGTCTTCTTCCTTTTCATTTCCAGCATCCTTCTCGGATCCCTTTTCCACAGAAGTCTTTTCCTTGTCCTTTTTGTCACCACTAGAGGTTTTCTCTTTCTTTTTCTTATCCACTGATGTCTTTTCTTTCTTTCCGTCTCCGACAGTTGTTTTCTCTTTCTTTCCATCGCCCACCGGTGTCTCTCCTTCTTTTGTGTCGTCGACTGTTGTCTTTTCTTTCTTCTTGTCTCCGAGAGATGTCTTTTCCTTTGTATTTTTCTTTGACTTATCCTTCTCTTCTTTTCCAGCATCATTAGCTTCATCATTTTCAGCCCCTGCTTCTTCCTCTGTCTTTTCTGATTCTTTCTTTGTACCTCCATCCTCATCATCTTCACCCTTTGCAACTTCCAGTTCAGCAGATGTCTTTTCTTTACTCTTTCTTCTTGCTTTCTTGTCATCTGGTTGTTTGTCCCCTTCACCTTCAATTGTTGTCTTCTCTTTCTTCTTTTTGTCCTTCTTTCCACTCTTCTCTTTCAGTTCATCCTCAGCTTCAGTTTCTTCCTTCTCTTCATCATCATTTTCTTCCTCTTCATTTTCCTCCTCATCCTTTTTCTGTTTGTCCTTATTTTTCTTCTCTTTCTTAGTTTTCTTGTCTTCCTTTTCTTTATCTTCTTTCTTCTTTTCCTTGTTCTTATCCTTCTTCCCATCATCCTTCTTATTTTCTTCTTTCTTTTCTTTCTTTTTATCTTCCTTCTTATCCTTCTTCTTGTCCTTTTTGCCCTTCTCCGTCCCGTCATCTTTCTTCTCCTCTGCTGTACATGTAACAAAGTAGCCAGTAATGTCCTCAATGCTTGGTTGTTTCCATGACAACTCAATAGATGTTGGTGAGGTGCTCACAATGACTGCATCCTCCACCAGGACCGCCTTTTTAGACTCCTTTGCCTTCTCTGCTTCTGCAAATAAGAGAGGAGGGTAAGGACAAAAACATGTTTGTCAACTTTGTCAAAAGATAAAACTCTAGTTTTTATATTCTTGCATGAATAATGTTGAGTAATAATAACGATAATGATAAATATACTATTTACATGTTTGCTATATAGCATTTCATACAGGGTTTCTAACCACAGTAGCATTGCTATTATCCTTGGTCATCAGGTACAGTTCAAACGTGCACAGTTTTGTTATGAACAGAAAAATAACAATTAAATTCATTTAATTTTCATTTGTTGCATAAACAAACTTATGTACAGAAATGTAATTGTTAAAAAAATTGAAGTAACATTTGAAATACTCACCAGGCTTGCCAGTGAGCTTAACCGATTCACTCTTGGAATCTTTATCCAGGCTGTAGATCTTTATGACATATTCAACATCAGGGTCGAGAGACTTGAAAGTTGTCTCCGTGACAGTCGGATCTTCAATCTTGATCTCCTTCTTGTCCTCTTTCTTTTCTTTGCTCTTCTTCTCCTCCTTATCTTTCACGGATGTTTTCTCCTTCTTTCCTTCTTTCTTCTCTTTACCATCCACATCCGTCTTTTCTTTCTTCTTACTCTTCTTTTCCTTGTCTTCCTCAAGACTTGTCTTTTCTTTGCTCTTGTTTTTCTTCCCTTTGTCGTCAAGGCTTGTCTTTTCTTTCTTGTCTTTGGTCTTGCTGTCTTTTCCATCGATACTCGTTTTCTCCTTCTTTTTATGCTTGTCATCGATGTTCGTTGCTTCCTTCCCATTTCCATCTTCCTCTGCATCGTCTTGAGTTGTCTTTGTATTGGTTTCCTCAGCGCCTTCCTTTTCTTCTTCACCCCCATCAAGAGTTGTTTGGTCCTTCTTCAGCTTGGCATCATCACTGTCTTTTGTTCCAGTCTCTCCTTCATCTTCTTCCTCTATCGTCCCCTCCCTATCAACATTCTCCTTTGGATTGTCTTCTTTGACATCCTCTTCCTTCACTTCATCATTCCCATTATCTGTCTCTCCATCATCTTCCTGTATTGTTTCTTCATTGTCCTTAAAGAAAGCAACACTCTTTCTTCTTGAATTTGCATCCTTCCCCCCGTCTTCACTCTTTCGTCTTCCTTTGTCCACACTCGTTCTTCTATCTTCGCTTTTCCTTCGCTTATCGTTACTCGCTGCCTTCTCTTCTCCTTCATCATCTGTTTCCTGTTCTTTGCTCTTCTTCTTCTTGTCCTTTTCCCCTTTCTCCTTCCCTTTGTCCTTCTTTTTCTCCTTATCCTCTTGAAGAGGAGAACATGTTACGAGATATCCTGAAATATTTCCATCGGGCTGCTTCCACTTTACAGTCAGCGTCCCGGGACCAGCATCGAGCTTAGCGTCTTTCACTGGTGGTAATTTCTTGGCAGGTTCTAAAAGAGTGCATTTAACAAGACATAAATAGCCATTACAAAACAGTCAAATTTGTGGGGAAAATGTCATGATGCCTTGAAATACTGATTGTTTTTCTTCTTTTCTTTAAAAAGCCTTAAAATAATGGTGATGTATAATACCCCAATAACCTAATGATAATACACTGCCCTTTATTAAGCACCTGAATTATCATTATGTAATCATAAAAAAAATTGATGAGATCATAATTTGTACTCACTTTTCTTTGGTGCAACGTCAGCCGATGCTTTCCCTTCTTCCATCCCTCCTTCCAGTACGGCATAAACCGCCACCTCATACCCCCTTTCCTCCTCAACTTCCTCAAAGGTCGCTGAGGTCGTGTTGGGGTCATCAACCTTGACCTCTTTGACCTCTGAGTCATTGACCTTAACATCAGGGCCATTGGCCTTGACATCTGGGTCACTGATGTTGACATCTGTGTCATCACCTTTGACCTTTGTGTCATTGCCTTTGACATCTGTGTCATTGCCTTTGACATCTGTGTCATTGCCTTTGACCTTGGGGTCATTGCCCTTTGGCTGGCAGGTCACTCTGTAGCCCGTGACACTGCCCTCTGTTGGTTTGTTCCATGCAGCCTTGATGGTGCCCTGATCGGTCCGTTCGGCAGTTAGTGAGAGGGTCACAGATGGTGGGTCAGCTTTGGCAGGCTCCTCAGGCTCAGGAACTTTATCTGAAATTACACCATTTTGACAAAACATGGTTTACAGTTTCCTCAAATACCAACTTATTTATTGCACCTTCACAAAGAAATAACATAAATTAATGGCATTAAAAATATTGCAATAATCCAATAATTTCAGAAAAGCAGAAAATGTATGAAGACTATTGTTGCAAAATGCAATATAAGCCAATTTAAAAAGTAAGGCTTCCGTATAATACAACGTAATTATTTTCAAATGATAATTCACACTTCAAATATCAACTTAAGGTACAATGTATATTATTTTGTTATGTTATGATCGTACGTACATGTACATATCAATGATTTTCTCATCTTTTTCTATGTATGCCTTCAGCAGCTTCACTTACTAATATCTCCCCCAAAACAGAGATATTGCAATTTGCATCAAAATTCATCTCACCTGTACTCCCAGTGAGTTTGACTCTCTCACTCTTTGCCTCGCCCACCAGGGTGAAGATCCTGATCAAATACTCCTCATCAGATTTCAGTTCTTCTATCGTCACCCTCGTTTGCTCCGCATCTTCAATCCGCATCACCTTCTCTTCCCCCGCCTCATCCTCCTCTTCATCATTGTTTCCACCCTTCTTTTCATCTTCCTGGTTATCTACTTTTCCATCCTCCTGGGTGTCTTCTTTTTCATCCTTCTTTCCATCTCCCTCTCCATCCTCTTGCTGATCTTCCTCTGCATTCTCCTCTTCTTTCGTTGTATCATCTTCTTCGTCCTCGCCTTTCTCCCCTTCTTTTGCCTTCTTCTTCTTCTTTGCATCTTTCTTCTCTTTCTTCTCTTTGTTCTTCTTTTCTTTCTCTTCCTCCTTCTTCTTCTTCTTCTTGTCGTTCTCCTTCGATTTCTTGTCCCTTGGTGTGGTGGTAGTGGAAGCTGCATCACTAGTAGGTTGACTGGTGATCAGATAACCCGTCACCGCTCCTTTTGGTTTCTCCCAGGACACGGTCAGAGATGTTGTACCGGTCTCTGCAATGACTGCATTTGTTACCCTGTGGATCTTTAGCTTTTCTGGAAGGCGAATAATAAATTAATAGAAATACAATAAATATATGAATGTGCTTTATAATGTGACATTGACCATGGGTACTTAATTTTTGTAATTATAACTTATCATGTATTAGTAGACCCAAAGCGAAGATTTGATAAAATTGAAATAGTAGTTTTATTCCAAATTGTCATTAACCAGTTCCCTTTGAGATTCTAACTTTTGTACATATCCCACCAGGTTCTAGTAGGCATGGGGTTAATACAGCAAAACATTAGTGTGTCATCTGTAAATGTACAGAACATTTACCTAAAATAAGCAATGTCATGTAAATTTGTATATCATAATTTGAATACTCACTAGTCTCTGTTTCAACAAATTCAGGCTCGCTCCTTGCATCTCCTCTCAAAGCCGTCACACTCACGATGTATTCTTTCCCCTCTCCCAGGTCGTCAACGGTCAACTTTGTCTGGTCTGCACTGTCGATAGTAACCTGGGAATTGAAAAGATTAGAACATTTGAAGTTGAATCATTATTTGAGGATTAAATAATTTGGTGTTCACCAACAGACAGATGGCTTATACATTGTACATAGAGTATCTTGTATGAAGCTATCAACCATAAAAATGAAAATTGAAAAGAAAAATAATGTCTAGGTAGAACTATTTACTAGAGTAGGTATGTAAGTAGTGAAACTGAATTAATTGAAAAAGGAAAGAAAAACAATTAGGTAGTACAAAGGGCTTGAAGTACGTAACAAGAAACTAAAATGTTCTGTAAATTGTATGCGTACATACATTTCAAATAGTATACTGTATGTACAGTGGAACCTCTTTATAATGAGCTCTGTAAAAAAGACATTTTACCTGATAAAGTAAGATTATTTCACATATTCCACGTATTTCATTATTTTTAAGCCCAGCTACGACAAGATATCTGATATAATGAGATAAATTCAATGGGCTCAAGACGCTCGTCATTATGAGGTTTCACTGTAACCTATAATTTACAGTTACATTATTCACCTCCTTCGCTAGAACGGTCGGGTCACTCTTACAAGCGCACATGACGTGGTAACCTGTGACGTCCCCTTTTGATGGCCTCTTCCATTCCAGGGTGATGTAATCCAGGGAGGGCGTGGCCTGTAGGTCAATGACCCCAGGGACCGCCTCCTCTCCCTCAGGCTCCGCCTCCTCAGCTTCCAGCAGGGCACTGGCCTCCATGAGTTGAGCGATGTTGTCAGCCATCTCCGAGTCGACTGTTTCTAGAGGAGCTAAATACACAATGAATAAAAAACAAAAAGTAAGTCAAAAAGGTCAATTAAAACATTGATATTGTCATGCTATCCATCATCATAATCATTATCATTAGATAATCGTCATCGTCATCACCAACATTGACATCATTTATCACAATTACTGTCATCATCATCAACATCATCATCACTATCACCATCACTATCATCATCATCGTCATCATCACCACCAACACCACCACTACCACCACCACCTGTATACTTACTTGTCTTTGCAGTGACCTTCACCCTGTCACTATTCTTCTCTCCATCCAGTGTATAGATCTTGATTACATATTCCTCATCCGGATTCAGATCTTCAAATCCCGTCATCGTCGCATCCGGGTCTTCGATCTTCGTCTCTCTCATCTCCTCTTCGACAGGTTTCTCCTCTTCTTTCTTCTCACCATCCCCATCTTCTCCTCCTTCATCATTTTCATCTTCTTTTTGTCCCTCCTCTTCCTTCTTTCCATCCTCCTCCCCTTCCTCCTCCTCCTTTTTCTTCTTCTTTTTCTTGTCCTTCTTCTTTGCCTTTGCGTCCCTTGGAGTGGCAGCGGCAGCTGTGGTTTGACAGGTGACCAAATATCCGGTCACGTTGCCCTTGGGTTTGGACCATGATACCATCAAAGATGTGCTACCGGTCTCGACAATCTCTGTATTCTGGACCCTGTGCACCTTCTGTGACTTCTCAGACTCTGCTTTGACTATTGAGATGAAACAATAGAACTTGCATTAGAATTTAAGTAAATATGATGGTCACTGGTTAAAAGTTATATAATATACAGATGTTAACTTGTGATGGAGGGAATATCGCGGAATGTTCCTCTCAGGGGGATTTGAAAGAGCATTTCAAATCCTGAGGGAACATTCCCTGATTTTCCTGGCCACAAAGTTAACATCTGTTATGTTATATGACAAAAGTAACATATCTTTACACTTTTAGCCTCTCTGAGCTCGAAGCGATATGTTGACATCTGTTGATATATTGTGACGTCATAATAGAATCTCTCTCTCTCTCTCATTGTGACATCATAACACAATCTGTCTTGCAGCATGTAATATAACACCTGCAAGCGATAGCTTCGCTTTCATTGTCGCGGCTCTTCCATGTAATATAAACAAATATTATAACATAATATAATACAAAATATTATTGCAATCACTTGACTGTGTTTAGTCAATCAATGGCTCGTATTTGACCAAGTCAGATAACATTGTCAACTAATATGTTGAATTGACGATTAGGATTGGTCATGAAACATTTTCCTAATGTAAAATAATAAATGACAACTTGAAGAACTTGCATGAGAAGTTTGATCCCCCCCCCTCTCCCACCTCTGAAAACTAATGAAATGTTTTATACTGTTAGTTACAAATAAGACATTATATTAGGAATGTTTAGGAATGTTGCTATAGTTATTTTATATCATCACATTTCACATGTTCATACTTTAGAAATGACTGAGCATTTCAAACATTACATACAGTTAGTAAGGTGCAAAATGAAAACCAAATTCAACTCAATGCAAACATACTGTGCTTATTATGTCACAAAAAAGTCAATCGAAACAGACTGCCAAGTACTGTACATTTAGTTATAATGGTAATCTAGGGTTAGTTATTAAGTTAATTATGATTTAAAAACTCAAATCACTGTAATTAGCAAGTTTTCTACATATATTTTGAATAGATTGCATGATATCTACACTACACAATTCTTGTTGATCAAAATTATGATAAACAAATGTGAAAGAAAACTTCAATCAATATCAAAATAAAACTCAAAAATGTTGATTCTATATTAGATCTCATTAGTAAGAAATGCAAATTCGAATACAAACAATGTTATGAAATGTGACGGCAATATCAAATTAGATCAAATCAAATCAAATCAATCAAATCAATCAAATCAAAACACAAAAGTGAAATAAAGATAAACTCACCAGTTTTCCCTTCTACTTTAACACTACCACTCTCTTCCCCCTCTTGGGAAATGGCATAGATCTTTGCAACGTACGCAGTGTCCTGTTCTAACTCAGAAAACGTAACTTCCGTCGTTTCTGGATCGTCAACCTTCGTTTCCTTCTTCTTTTCGGATGAATCCTTGTCCGCATCTTTGCGGTAGCAGGTGACGCGGTAAGCAGCGACATCACCGTCTGGCCTTTTCCACGTGACCGTAATGGCATTGCTTGTTGCGTTAGTGGTAGATGCTTCGCGCACTTTGCTTACGGATAGTTTAGGCACTTCCACAGTAGCCTCACCTTCTACTCACCATTTGAACACACATTTTTTAGTGATTTATTTGTTTTTATTTGTTTGGCATCGAATTGGATAGCAGTAATGAAATATTGAAATTGAAAAAAGGGCAAATCAATAATATATGTAGTCATTTTTCTTTCAGGAAAACACAATCATTCAAATAATGCACTGAGCTCACTTTCTAAAATAAACATCAACACTCACAAGCTCTCATGTAACAATCAGATTTCATCTACTGCCACATAATAAAACTAGATGGATCTTCGATTGCGCGCAATCGAAAATTATGCCTCCGCTATCACGCGATTTTAATATCAAGCCCAAATTAACATGCACTGATTTAATTTTTAACAATATTTTTCATGTATTTTGAGTCCTGAATCCTATGACCTTGACCATATGACCCCAATCTTTGATGGCTCCCTAGAAGACATTTAGTTCTTGAGATTTTGGCATTACAAGCTTTTTGCATGTATAATGAGTCCCGTGACCTTGACCTCAATCTCATGACCCCAACATTTTATGGCTACAATGACTCTTTATGATACATTCAGGTACCAAGTTTGATTGAAATCTGACATTCAGTTCTTGAAATTTTGCCATTACAAGCCATTTTCGCATACATATTGAGTCCTGTGACCTTGACCTTTGACCTCATGACCCCCCAAATCTAATCAGATCAGTGGCACCCCGATATGTACACTCATACCAAGTTTGAAATTGATCCGTCAACCGGTTCTTGAGATATCGCAAGAACGAGGCATTTTTGCACATACATTGAGTCCTGTGACCTTGACCTTTGACCTCATGAGCCCCAAAATCTAATCAGATCATTGCCACCCCAATATCTACACTAATACCAAGTTTGAATTTGATCCGTCAACCAATTCTTGAGATATCGCGAGAACGAGGCATTTTTGCCTATATATTGAGTCCTGTGACCTTGACCTTTGACCTCATGACCCCTAAAATCTAATCAGATCATTGTCACCCCAATATGTACACTCGTACCAAGTTTGAAATTGATCCGTCAACTGGTTCTTGAGATATCGCGAGAACGAAACGGGACGTACGGACGGACGGACGAACGGACGGACAACCCGAAAACATAATGCCTCCGGCCACTTCGTTGGCGGAGGCATAAAAAAGATGATGCATAATTAAAAGCATGTATCAAACATCACAATTAACAACATCTAAATATTCTTACAAAAATTATTATCAATTTAAATGCCATTCCAAATAACATCATCCTCTTTGGGAATTTTCATTTTCAATGTCTCAAACATCATCAAGCACCATTGAGTCAATAATACTAAATATATTACTCATTGCGGATATACATTGTAGTATCGGAAATAATATCGCTAGTGATATTCGTTTGTCTCGCAATGTATGGTCAACAAGGAATCTAAAAGATTACGACGTTTTGTGCGCCGCTGCAACAAATATCACTAGCGATATTATTTCCGATACCATTGAGTCACCTCAAAAATATGTACCCCATTCTCATCCTTAATTATTTAATAATAATGCAATTAATTAATTTAATTTTCTACAAAACTATAATCAACAAATATATTGAAATTATAAATTCATAGCACCCTTAACCTGCATTGAATTGCAGAAAAAATCAAACATTCATGGATTGGTACTTTGTTTAAATTCAATTTCCAATTAAATTCCAGTTATTTTGTTATTATTTTAATTTCCAATAAAAATGTACAATTTCTATAACATCCACTAGCAACAATTTTGACATTTCCAAATGATTTGTCCTGTATTCTAATTGGCAACAATCACAGTAAATCATTTAAGTCCCTGTCTTAATGAAGTGTCACGTCTCATATTAAAATACTTATTTTGGTGCCTTAGAAAATGGGGAAAAGTTCGAAGTTGCCAATTTGATGATTAGAATAACATGGCATATTTTGTGTGATTCCTTTCACATTTGTAATAATAACATTGTCACTTTTCTTATCTGCATGGTTGGTGTACACTTCTATGCTATGTTCTCGCTGTATACAACCACAGTATTACGATCCCTGCCTTAATGGAGTGACACGTCTAATATTTAATACCCCATCTGGTGCCATACAAAGCAAGGAAAGTTTAACTTGTAAATTTAATGATTTAAATATACTCCGCAAAAAAAGAAACTGGACACTTGTATGAGACCAAATATTTCGTATTCATTAACGATAAAATATATGATATTGTATATCAAATTAAAGATAAAATTACCCTCTTCAATATTCGCATGAAATCCAGATGAAATCATTCATGCATGACTTGTCACGATCAATTAACCACACCAAGGTCTGTTTTCAAAAATAGCAAAAATGGAACATCCACTCAACCATATAAATGTTGATAAGCGTAATCTAAAACGCTATATTTATGAGATGGCATAATTTTTCATTACAAATGTGACCTTTTCTATCTTCATCTCAATAAAGAGTATAAATAAAGACAAAATTATAGGCGTTATTTTCATCCAAAAGTAACAAAATGGGGAATTCCATGGCAAAGCTTTATTAGTCAAAACCACAGTTTGTGCCCTTATTTCAGCATGAAAATGGTATAAATTCTTCTCAAGAATTCTACCCTAGTCCAAAGATCTTCAAAACCTGAAGTCACCCTTGGTCAAACAGTTGGGCAGTCTTTAACATGACATTTCTCTAGGTAAATATGGTTAAAATTGCAGGGGACACATGCAATAGACAAACTTCATGCCTCTAATACAGACCAGTATGATAATGCTTTCATAACCTGGCCCTGTGTTATTGACAAATTTGTATTTCCAGAGTTTGTTCATAACAATAAAGTTTAATAATGTCATTATTTACTTGCCCCGCTCATCTTGTTTTAAGTGAAACACTTACTAACATTTCAGTCGAATGGTGTGGTCCTCCATTGTTTTGCTATTTTTGAAAACAGACCTTGCTATTGTTAATTGACCATGACATTTCATGCATGAGCGATTACACCTTTAAGTTATACCCTGCATGTAGATGACTAAATTCCCTTTAATTTGATATATGGTCATGCACACTTTATCGTACATTAATATGAAATATTTCAACTTATACAAGTGTCCAGTTTCTTTTTTTGCGGAGTATAGTTCCATTTCAGATATCCCTTTCAAATTTTTAAGACACTACTAACCTGTCCTGCCAGTGATGATAACATTGTCACTCTCCTTATCTGCATGGTATGGATGGTGTACACTTCTATGCTATGTTCTCGCCGTATACAACCACAGTAAACCATAACGATCCCTGCCTCAATGGAGTGACACGTCTAAGAATTTAATATCTCTTTTGGTGCCATACAAAGCGGGAAAGTTAAAGTTGCCAATTTGAAAATTTAAATAACATGACATCTGTTTAGTAATCCCTGTCATATACTTAAGACACTAACCTGTCCTGCCAGTGATGATAACCTTGTCGCTCTCCTTATCCGCATGGATGGTGAACACTTCCACGCTGTATTCACGGCCGGAGGATAGACTCTCGAAACGCACACTTGTCTTGTTTGCGCTGTCGACTCTCACCTCTGAGTTATTTCCTGTACATAATAATGAACAGGAAGAGAAAAAAGAGAAATATAGTACAAAACTTATATCCATGGATTTTCAGCCTTCATATACTCTTTTCAATAACTAAATCAGATTACGTCAACAGTTTACACGCGATATTATTGTCTCTAATGCAGTTATCCCCTTAACTCCGAGAACTGGGTGGGCTGCATACAAAGTCTACAGGGATATCATCATTTCGAAGGGAACAGATTAATGTCCTATCCAAGTACCGTAAAACTCTGTGTATAAGACGCACTTTTTTTCCGTCGGAAAAATTTCAAAGTGGGGGGTGCGTCTTATACACAGGTATAGCACAAAAAAAAAAAAAAAAAAAAAAAAAAAGACACCCTGTAGTCATGTTGAATGTGTATACACAGGGTTTAGAGCTTGCTGTCAGTTGTAGCATTCAGCAAAATATACCTTTTTCTCACACAAAAAATATTGGTTACAGATGTAAAAATTGCAAGTTTATTGAGCAGTAATACTGCTGCTAATGAATATTCATACATTCGTGAGCAGCAGTACTAATTAAATATGCAATTTTCTAACAGATATAGATATAGATAATTTATTGTCACGTTAAAATACAATAACATAAAATTTGTTGCCGGACATTAAACAAATGTGTGCAAAAGTCAAAATCAGTAAAACAAATATCACAATTATACATAACATACAAATCATACAGTACGAATAAATATCACTTAAAATTGTTTAGAGGGAGAGAGAGTGAGAGAGAGAGAGAGAGAGAGAAAAAGCTCAAGGGACAGAAGTATGTGCATAATTAAACTTAACTCGAGCTCAGTCCCATCCAGGAATCCCCACACTAGGGCACTCCTCCCCCTATGATCATTCACACACAAAACACACACAACACACACACGCACACACACACACACACACACACACGCACCCACACATGCACTCTTCCCCAAACACAACCCTCACCAGCCGACGCACACACCCATACACAAGCACACACACACACTCACGCGCACACACACATGCACACACACACACTCACGCGCACACACACATGCACACACAAAGATACGCCCCTCATAACCGAACAATCAGCCATGAACAGTGCCCCAGCATGGGCATTCCCGGATGAGACAATGAGACAATGAATTTCCAAATATGTTCACTATATATAAATTAAATAAAAGAGAGAGGGAGAAAAGGAGAAGAAAAAGTGAAAAAGGAAAAGCAAGAGAAGAGAGAGAAATATTAAAGAGAGAGGGCGACATATGTAATTAAATCATTTAAAGGCAGTAGAACACATTTGAAAATAGCAAGATACAATAGGGATTTAAACTGAAATTAAATTGCCCATGAGCAGAGTTGGTGATATATTACCTTTTTCATAAAGAAGGAGAAAGAAAGAGAGAAAGAAAGAAAGAAAGAAAGAAAGAAAGAAAGAAAGAAAGAAAGAAAGAAAGAAAGAAAGAAAGAAAGAAAGAAAGAAAGAAAGAAAGAAAGAAAGAAAGAAAGAAAGAAAGAAAGAAAGAAAGAAAGAAAGAAAGAAAGAAAGAAAGAAAGAAAGAAAGAAAGAAAGAAAGAAAGAAAGAAAGAAAGAAGAGAGAAAGAAGATCCGAACAACGATCTAAATTGCCTTCGGTTAGATCACCAACCCTGCCCATGAGTACCTGTACCTTGTAAGTTAATAAATAGCTCAATTTATAATAATTTCAAAGACATGTGCAACATGCTCTATTAAATCAATAACTTCCCGAGATTAACTGAAACTTGGTTAAAATAAATAATATAAATATTTCTATACATACATGTTGGCATGTTGTGTGTTAATCAAATAATGACTATTTTTCCAGGACAAATGCAATATGCTCCATTAAATGAGTGAAAACATGACCTCATCTGCATATTTCAGTGTGGCAAAATGGGCTTACTAGGCTAGCACTAATTCATTAACAGAGTGAACAAATGGGAGACAGCATACAACCCTGTGGTGAGCCTACATTCAGTGTTCTACAATCCAAAAATACTTCCCCCAAACTAACTCTTTGTGACCTATTGACATGAAGTCACCCATCCACAGGGATAAATATAAATTAACCTTCATGACATAGTGTAGCTTCTCAATCAAAACCTCTGGTACAATGGTATAAGCAGAAGAAAAATCAATGTATAACCTGTGGTTATACATTTTGCTCATAATTAAAAATAGTTGTTAGTAAATTTAGAAAATTGCTTTATATTTAGTGAGTATTGGTGCTCATGAATATTCATGAATATGAATATGAATATTTATGAGCACCAGTGTTACTGCTCAATAAATGTGCAATTTGTGTACTAACCACTATTTTTATGTGAGAAAAAGATGTTGATGAATGCTACATTCAACATTAAGCTATTGGCATTCCCTAGACCAGTGGTATAAGCATTCCAACAGCACTTCAGGGTCTTTTTACAAAAAAAAAAGGGTGTCCCAAAAAAACAAAAAAAACAAAAAAAAACTTTGCTGTGAAAGTTGGGGGTGCGTTTTATACACGGGTGCGTCTTATACACGGAGTTTTACGGGTAATGGCATCTTTCTTGCAAAGGAAACATGCAGATGCAGAAATGTGTAACATACAATTTCAGCTACTACTGCCTATATAATGAGCCATGTGACCTTGATATTTGACCTCATAACCCCAAAATCAAATTAGATCATTGTCAACCCGATATGTACACCAGTACAAAGTTTGAGATTGATCTGTCAACGTGTTCCCACGGTATCGCGAGATCGGAAACAGGATGGACGGACATACATGTACGTTTACTTATGGACAGATAGCTAGACAACCCAAAACATAATGCCTCCGGCCAAGACAACATTTTTAGCAAAAAACATGATGGGCTGTTTACCTTCAGGATCAATCAGGACAGCCCTGTAGCCGGTGACATCCCCCTCTGGTCTTCTCCAGGACACCTCCAGGTGGTCAGTTCCTGCCTTGGTCGAATGGTCAATCACTGGGAGGATGATCAGCTCTGGCATTTCTAGTACAGAGGAGAAAAAAATAAAACACCATATTTTTAATTATCCTCAGTAAAAAAACGCAAAGAAAATCTTTGTCAATAGTATAATTTGCAACAACGTAAGGTGGTCAGTCCACTAAAATTAAACAAGACAACTCCAGATGGCTAGTTACTGCAAAATTTCTCTTTTATTATAAAGATATTTTTGAAGTGTTTGGAATTGAATGTCTCCAGGAGAGACTTTTAACTGTTTGCAAATTTCACTTTGCATTTTCCTATTTACTCGGTCATATCAGATCACAGCAATACACAATTGATCAACCCGTCGTCAGATTTTGCACATGTCAACAAAGTTACTAGATCCCTTTAAGAATACAAAAACAAATCATATCCTAAATGTTATATAACATCAAAGCATAAGTTTACTCACTGGTCGATTCTTCCAGCGTCACTTTCTCGCTCTCAGCATCACCGCTGAGGGTCGTGATCGCAACCTTGTACGCCTTGTTCGGTTTAAGGTCCGGGAACTCCGCCGAGGTCGCTGTGACGTCCTTGATCTTGAGCGTGGATTTCTTTGCGTCGGACGGCGAAATCTTGACCTGGTATCCAGTCAGTTGGCCCTCTGGTTTTGCCCACGTGACATTGATTGAGTTGACAGTGCTTTCTAGGCTTCCATCCAAAACTTTGTTCGGCCCTGTAAAATGTGATTAAGAATTATTATGGTTGAAATAATAAGAATAATAGGGATACATATTGATTTTGGGCATTGCGTTTGTAGTGTCAGATAACCCATTGACCAGTCAATTGTCCCTTCATTTATAGTTCAGGAAATATTGATGGTATTAACACTATTTCTAATGTGTGCATCAAGAACTTGTTCGGCTCTGATACTCTGAAAATGTAGAATGTAAATTTCTTTTCCAACGTAAGTACACTAAACATGACATTGTTTCTTTTACGTCATTCAACAAAGAAAATTAACGTTTTCAAAAACAAACAAAGCTCACTTGTATATGCTTTGATAATTTTCTGCTCTCCTACGAGCTTTTCATTGGTTGCGATAACACCAAACAAGTACTCTTTCCCCGGCCTAAGTCCGCTAAACATAACTTGTTTCTTTGGGGTCTTTCAACAAAGACAAAAATGTAATTGAACAAGTAGCCAAGAAATCAAACATACACAAAAAACAAGTGCGCATGCAAAGAAAACTCACTTGTGTATGCTTTGATGATTTTCTGCTCGCCAACAAGCTTTTTATTGGTTGCGATGACACCGAACAAATACTCCTTCCCTGGCGTAAGTCCGCTAAACATGACCTCAGTTTCTTTGGGGTCGGTCAGCGTCCTCTCCGGCTCCTTCGGGTCAGGTGGGTCACATGACACAGTGTAGGAGGTCACGGGCTGTGAGGGCGCTTTCCATTTCAGCGTGATTGCGTCTGTGGTGGCAGTCGTCTTGAGTGATGAGACTGTATTTGGAGCTGGATTCAATGAAAAGTAATAAAAACATGAGCAAATTCAGAATCCTGCATGCCCTAACAGATTCATCTAATATCCTGCATCTACATTACATGTTCTATAATTCTAGTTTACTTTTTCCACATCATTGCCAAAGTTTCTTTTGTCATACATGTAGTTGCCTTGTTAAAAACTTTAAATTTAGATTTTATATACAATGTAGCATAATGTTGTCATTGCAGGAGGAAGATTGCATTTATTTTTACAAGGCTATGTAATGACGTCATGCACCTTTTTTTGTATAATGCAGACCGCGTTCTGGCATAGTAATTAAAGGTACTTCAGATTCGTCAAATCAGATGCGCGGCGCCATCTTAAGTACACGTTGCGCACGGTGCGTGATGAACGTTAGCTCAGTGTCATGCGGTGCGCGCAAACTGGCCCAGTTCAAAATGGCGACCCGCTGTGTAGCATCCCCACGCTTGATGCCCTTTAAGGGGAAGAGGTCCCATTGGTGATTTAAAAGATAGGCTACATGTTAAACTTTTCTTATTCTTTTAAAAAAACTATTGTCATATTTGGTTTCACTGTGAACAATTACAAAAGTAAGTCAATTAGCCAAATATTGCACCATTTTCATGGCGGAACCACTTGAAATGCGATGTTACTCACCTGTAGCTTCCTTTCCAGGTACCAGGGTCCTCTCAATCTTACCATCCTCCTTTCCACTATCAAACCACCTGGAATAGAGCAGAAAATAAATAGAAAGAATATTATTAAAAGGAGATGTTTATGTACATGACACCGAGCATGGTGGCTTAGCGGTTAGAGTGTCCGCCTCATGCATGGGAGGTCCCGGGTTCGAACCCAGACCGGGTCATACCGAAGACTTTAAAAATGGTACCTTCTGCCTTCTAGCCAGGCGGTCGGCATTTATAGAATGGAGAAGGGAAAGTTAATCACACAAGTTACCAGAGGACTAGCCGCCTTCTGTAACTTTCGCTACATTTGGTAGACGTGTGGCCTAGGGCTAATGAATCAGAGATAGGTGCCGCCTTATGTGCCAAAATTGGCACGGGAAGGACTTTAACTTTTAAAATTTATGTACATATTCACTTTTAATGCGCACTATAGGCAGGTTGGTACCTTCACATGCACATGGCTTGAATGTATTCAATTCCAATTTGCAAATGATAAATTATTGACACTCACTTTTCGACCATGAAGCACACCTCCTGCTTGGCGTTCTTCGAGTCCTTGACGATGATCTTATCCACGAACCAGCCCTTGCCCTTCCCCTTCCCATCATGCCCCACAATGATCTTTGACACCTTCCCCAGGAAGACTGCCTCGATCTCGTAAGCATCCATCTGGTCGGCCTGAAACGGTTTGGCGTTGTTCGTCTTTGGCTTGATGAGCATGCGCTTGCCCGAGTCGTGGTTCTTGCCGATGAGTGTCATGTAGACGTTTGCGTTTGTCGCGGAGTTTGGTTCAGAACCGGTGTAGACCTTGATGTAGTAGCGTGTCACTGTCATAAAAAAGAGATAAATGTAGGCACATTTCTTATTGTTTGTCATTAGTTTTACCAGATTGCATTGGCTTGGGTCATGTTTTGTTTGTTTTTTCGGACGAGGCAGTGTATATCATACAGTTTACATTAAGTCTTGCCTTGCTATTAAACTAGATGGATCTTCGATTGCGCGCAATCGAAAATTATGCCTCCGCTATCACGCGATTTTAATATCAAGCCCAAATTAACATGCACTGATTTAATTTGTAAAAATATTTTTCATATATTTTGAGTCCTGTGACCTTGACCATATGACCCCAATCTTTGATGGCTCCCTAAAAAACATTCAGGTACCAACTTTGATTGAAATCTGACATTTAGTTCTTGAGATTTTGGCATTACAAGCTTTTTTGCATGTATAATGAGTCCCGTGACCTTGACCTCAACCTCATGATCCCAACATTTTATGGCTACGTTGACTCTTTATGATACATTCAGGTACCTAGTTTGATTGAAATCTGACATTCAGTTCTTGAAATTTTGCAATTACAAGCCATTTTCGCATATATATGGAGTCCTGTGACCTTGACCTTTGACCTCATCTAATCAGATCATTGCTACCCCGATATGTACACTCATACCAAGTTTCAAATTGATCCGTTAACCGGTTCTTGAGATATCGCAAGAACGAGGCATTTTTACACATATATTGAGTCCTGTGACCTTGACCTTTGAACTCATGAACCCCAAAATCTAATCGGATCATTGCCACCTCAAATTTTACACTCAAACCAAGTTTGAAATTGATCCGTCAACCGGTTCTTGAGATATCGCGAGAACGAGGCATTTTTGCATATATATTGAGTCCTGTGACCTTGACCTTTGACCGCATGACCCCTAAAATCTAATCAGATCATTGTCACCCCAATATGTACACTCACACCAAGTTTGAAATCGATCCGTCCACCGGTTCTTGAGATATCGCGAGAACGAAAACGGGACGTACGGACGGACGGACGTACGGACGGACGGACGTACGGACGGACGGACGGACGGACAACCCGAAAACATAATGCCTCCGGCCACTTCGTTGGCGGAGGCATAATAAACCCCCTGTTCTATGGTAAACTGTATGTGTGTTGCTTTGTGAAGAATGATAAAACTAGTATTTACCAATTAATATTTAATAAAAGCATAGGTATTAAAATGGATACACTGAACACAGGAATAGCAGTCATCAGCAAGGTAAAATGGTATTGTTGCTATACAGTGCAACAGTTGTGCCATCTGGCACATAAAGTACACCAGCATTTGTTTGGTTAGTCTCTTGTAATTCTCTTTCTTTTTCCTGCTGTTCTGTTTAAAAATCTTCTTCCTAGAGGGTACAACCCTTTGAAAAACAAAATGTTAACCCCTTGTTTACGGGAACCTTTGGGGTCCAGCAGTAAATGAATGGGGACTACAATATCTAGTAGGGAACTGGGACCATATTCACAAAACCTGCTAGCTTAGCTCCTTGCTAAGTGCATTTCAAATGGTACAGTTTAGTGTGCTAATAACAGTTTTCCCATTCCTCATTTAGGGTTAGCTGATTTAGCCTTAGATACCTACTAAGTTAACCCTAGTTAGTGTAAAAGAATGTGTGTTTAATAATTTAAATACACAGCCATATTATCGAAAATAGACTTAGCATGGTACTAAGCTATCAAGATTTTATGATAATGGGGCCAGGGGGGTGTTACACAAAGATATTAAGTTGAACTTAACTAAGTTGGACCTACATTAACTATTATGGGAGGCAATTTGTACCCTTGGATTAAAAAATATACAAAAGCAAAACAAAATAATTTTAGACTTTCATCAATGTTACATAAAAAGCAAGTATAATCTCCTTGATAATATAAATTATTATTATGATTTGAATCAACATTTTAACGGGATTCCATAATTCTTAATTCCAACTTAGAGTTAGGTTTGACTTAGGATCGTTGTGAAACACCCCCAGGTTAATGAATAAAAGAGGAGCTTCATACCAGGCAGTGTTCTCTGCAGGGGCCAGTTGGCTGCAAGCTCCCTCCACAGACCACGGTCATCGTTCGTTCGCGACATCCATCTATCGACGTCAAACACCTGTTCGTCCCCAGAGTTGAGATCGACCATGCGCATCGTCTTCACATACCAACTGCTTTCCTCGCTCGTATGACCGAGCCTGACTTTCACCAGCTTACCGATGTCCCCCAGATTTGCCTATGTGTGGGACCGAAGAAAGTAATGTAAAAATGGATTTAAAATGCTGCTCAACTGAAAATCATTGCAATTATTATCATCATTACCAACACCAATCATCTTTCTTATTCTCCTCCTTCGAAAAGAATCATCATTCATCATCATTATCATGGTCATCACAAAATTACCATCAATGCTACCATAACAATCATCATCATCATTACTGTCACTGTTATCTTTACCCTCTATATCACTAAGTAACGCAATCATCATCGCCATCACCATCACCATCACCATCACCATCACCATCACCATCACCATCACCATCATCATCACCATCATCATCATCACCATCACCATCCCTTCAATATCGTGACCATCATCACCATTATCACCATCACCATCATCATCATCATCATCATCATCATCATCACTATCATCACCATCATCTTCAGTATCATTATAAAGAGCACTTACCCTGAATGTCTCATTGCTGCCACTAGCAAATCCTTTGCCGTGATGTGGATCAAGAGCAATCTCTGTCTTTGCTTTTTCGCCGTACGCAACCAGCGTCGCTGCCGAGGGGAGCGAAGCCTCGGCCATGCCTCCCGTTACTATGAAGATCTGCCAATCATTGGCTGTAAAGAAATTAAAGTTATGTGTACGGTAAATCTTAACACTTCTTTATTTGTATCCTTGTTTGAATATCAAAGAAGATCTTGTTCTTTATTCATAACCAGGGTCACTGCGGAGGGAGCGCTGCCTCTGCCATGCCTCCTGTTACCAATCATTAGCTGGAACAAAATGAAAGTTGGTGGATGGGTTTATACTTTTCAATTTGTTTTATATTTTCAAAAATCAAAGAAGATCTTAGTCTTTACTCATAACCAGTGTCGCTGGAGAGGGGAAGGACGCCTCAGCCATGCCTCAAGTTACTATGAAGATCTGCAAATCATTAGCTGAAGTAAAAAATTAAGGTTGCTTTCTAGATGGTAAGCCTTCTTCCTTTGCTAGGATTAAAAAGATGAACTTTCCCATATTCCTAGTATGCAACCTGCGAGGCGGCAGAGAGCAGCGCAATTTCGGTCATGCCTCCTGTTACTATGAAGATCTGCCAACCATCATGTTGTCATGCCTCTACAATATCTGCTAGTCAGCAAAATCCAGCAGCCAAACCTCATTCATCCACCACCGTTCTATCATGACTGACTCTCTAAACAAAAGTTGTATAGGTATATTAAATGAACCTGTCTATTAAGACCACCTGATCATGAAGACACCTTTTTTTCTATTTGAATTGGGTAGTCATTACGGAGAGATTTTACCGTATATTTAAAGTGATAATCCAAGCTGTTGACTTACGTTGTATTGTTCTGATGTCGGTCAGTTCCAAAACTCTTTCTGTCTTGTGGTCCTCCTTTCCAGCATCTAGCCATCTGTATATTAAAGAAAATTAATAAATTTCCATTCAATTTCAAGTTAAACCATTGACAACGTAAAACTCGTGGGTCCTGTATCAACTGGAGATTGGCTTATGTTGCACTTTGAAATCATTTAGTTTATACAGGCAAAATGGTTTAACACTGAATGCAAAATCTAATAGGGGAACAGGTTATTTACCTGTCACAGTCAAAGACATATTCCGTCTTGGAGTCTTTCTTCTCCTTGACGACGATGCCTTTGAGGTACCATCCCTCCCCGGAGTCTTCTCCATCGTGCCCAACGACGACCTTTGTCAGTTTCTTCAATGTCACAGCTTCCACCTCGAAGCAGTCAATCTGAAAATATAAAAGAGATCAATCAATTAATGGTAAAAAAGTTTAATTATGTTATAAAAATGTGAACGAACATTCATACGACTTTCGTTAGCTACAATTGTACTTCACCCTCACAGTTTCTAGCTCAGAAGCAGTCATACTGAAAATAAGTTCATGAAAAATAAGTAGCATCAAAATCTTGTCCATCATCACCATCATCGTCATCGTCGTCGTCGTCGTCGTCGTCGTCGTCGTCGTCGTCGTCGTCGTCGTCGTCGTCGTCGTCGTCGTCATCATCATCATCATCATTATAATCATCGCCATCATCATCTTTCTCATTATTATCATCATCTTTCTCATTATTATCACCATCATTACTATCATTTTTTTAACCGTAACAATCATCATCATAATTACAACCATAACCATCATTACTATCATTTTTTAAACCGCAACGATCTTCATCATAATTACAACCATAACAATCATTAATATCCAAATTATGATACATGAACCCACACTTTGCTATTTGCTTTACAATAAAAGAAGAGTTAAGTACCTGACCAGGCACGAACATATCATCGTTGTTTGATCTGTGCAGCATCCTCTGGCCAGTATCCCCCTTCTCACCAAAGATGTTGATGTAGACGTTGGCGTCCGTTGCCGAGTTGAGGTCAGACCCGGTTGCTACCTGGACGTAGTACTTGAGCACTACAATGAGAAAGGACAAGGTTAAAGGCAAAGAACAGCACATATCTATATGTTTGGGTACTGTTGTGTAATATCAAATAGATGCTCAACACTCAACAAAGGGTTGTGTAATTCATAAACAATACAATTAATTACCACCACTTACAAATTCTATTCACACAAACTAAATATTATTTTTATTATGGTTAAGCACAATTAAAGTTAGTCAATAATCTTTGTGATGTAAGATAATTATTTAAGCTTTACTTGGTAAAAGGATTAAAAATTGTATCTATGATACATAGACTCAGAACAGAAAGGAAATGAGCCTGAGAGTTAGTCTACAAAGTGATTGTTTTTTTCTTGCATCATTTGAACTCTTTATCACTGTAAACTTTAACATTCACCTACATTACTTGATATACCTAGTATCCTCGTGGTTTATGGAATGTTTTACTGAACTTGAAGATGCCAGCAAGGACACTATCTTTCATTCTTTAGGACTTGTAATAATTTGGTAGGAAAGACCTATGGGTCATAGGAATGCAAGATTTCTTTTTTCCTGCCAGGCAGCTTGGGGAGGCTCACCAGGGGTGCTTTTATGTTTTGTTTTGTTTTGTAAATTCACTGTTCATTTTGTATCGTTACATTGTACTTTGTTTGAAATGCTGAATAAATAATAACAATAATAATAATAATTGCTGTCATCTTCCGTGAGCGACAACCATCGATTTTTGAACAATGAATTCAATGTTATCAAATACATGTACTTCTTTTTTTTATTCATATCATCTAGGCATTCATACTTTTAACCCATTGCATATGGGAGCCTGGTGGGTCCTGTATTAAGTCTATGGGGATTCCTAACTGTAATTGGGATTGGGTTAGTGATTGCTGTCATACCTGGAAGCGATTTCTTGCCCGGCATGGCGATGGCATGTTCCCGCCACACATCCCCATCATCCTCCTTGAGCGACAGCCATCGGTTGTTGAACTTGCTGATGTGCTTGTCCCCATTCGCAGCATTGATCAGCGTTACCTTTGCGTAAATAAAATATTAAATTGAATCAAATATTTAAGTTCAGATTTTGGTTCCCATTTTTTCCCTCCTTTGTATGATGCCAAACTTTCATATAGTTATTAATTTCAATTTTGGGAATATTTATTACAAATAAAAGAAAGCAAAATTATGTTTCTACACGGCTCTCAAGCCTTAATCAGGAATATCTCAGTAGTACGAAAAGTGACTTAGCGCCCTTTTCTGTCTCAACCAATGGAATATACTGTATGTTAAGTGATCAGTGTTGAACTATGGACCCCATCGTAAGAAGTCAAGCATTCATTTTATCCTGCCACAAAACTTCTAACTGGGTCAAGAACTCTCCCTCAATTGTTCTGAATTCAAAGATTATCTGAAAAATCATCTCTTCAACAACATTATCAGTCATAGCTCAACCACTCTCTATTTCTTTACTCCATATACTCTAATTTCATTTTCTAAAGCGCTTAGAGGCTTGTTTGCATTAGGCGCTATATAAATTTGTCATATTATTATTACCAAAAAAATCAAATAAAATCAATTAAAATCATAAAATCGATTCTCCCTTTGCTCCACTCAAATATGTCGCAACTAAAACCTACCTTATCGAGTCTCCATGATGCATGGTTGTGCTCCAATCCAATCCTGATCTTGTAGAGATTGCCAAGACCTTTCAAATTTAGCTATGGATGGAAAGGGAGAGAAAATGAGAGCAAAACAATGTTTAATTTTGAATTCATACATTCATTAATGCATTCATCTATTCTAACATTTGATTACATTCACTTATACATTAATTTCTAAATCATGCATGCATAACATAAATTTGTGCCCTCATTCAGCTTCTAACTTACAATGTATGCATCCATTCAACCATTTATCAATTACACCATCCGTTCATTCATTCATCCTTCCATTCAAATCTGAATACCTTACATTCATCTTCACTCCCTGGATTCAAGAGTTGGGGTCCTCTTTTCCCTTATAATCAATCAGTCATTTACGCAATCATTCATTCATCCATCTATTCATTCACATCTACATGTACAATGTAGGCCTACATACAATGTACATTACCTTGAACTCATCTTAACTCCCTGGACCGGACAGCTTTAGACCTCCCTTCATAAGTGTGATGGGGTCCAAGATCTTGTTTAGTTTAGTTATTCATTCGTTCATTCATCCATCCATTTATTTGTTATCCATCCATCCATCCATCCATCCATCCATCCATCCATCCATCCATCCATCCATCCATCCATCCATCCATCCATCCATCCATCCATCCATCCATCCATCCATCCATCCATCCATCCATCCATCCATCCATCCATCCATCCATCCATCCATCCATCCATCCATCCATCCATCCATCCATCCATCCATCCATCCATCCATCCATCCATCCATCCATCCATCCATCCATCCATCCATCCATCCATCCATCCATCCATCCATCCATCCATTCACATCTGAAAACTTACCTTGAACTCATCTTCACTCCCTGGACTGAACAGCTTTGGACCTCCTTTTCCAAGTGTGATTGGGTCCGAGACCTTTTTGGAACCGTATGCGACCAGGATAACTTTTCCTTTCGTTGAGAGTGATCCGGTCTTCACAAGGCACTTCCATTCACCATCTGTGGGAAATGGGGGGGGGGGGGGGGAGAAAAATGTGTTTATTGTTTTGTTGCAGTTTATTGTATTTGTTGTAGTAAGTAGTTTCAATGATATAGTTCCATGTCTTTGTATTTTGTTTATCATATTTGTTCATCAATTTGTACCACGTTCCAGGGCTTATTATGTGCTATAAAAGGCTAATGTAATCAAATGTATCAATAATACCTGTATTGTGATACTTACATGTATGTATGCTAAACAATAACCAAACAAATCATACCTGCAGCTTTTGGCTGCTCCTCCCCAGCCTCCTCATCCACTACTGCAGCTGCAACAGGAGGGGGAGCATCCTCCTTTACCTGCCTCAGCTTTGCACCTGTACAAAGAGAATGACAACAATTGATAATTGTTAACACCGATTTTGAGACAATCTTGAAATTTGATTATGATCGAAAATTCTAAATCACAAAATAAATTCCGGTATTGAAGTACATTTACTATCGAACCTGTCTATAACAGTCACCTGTCTACAGCAGCCAACCTGAATATAATGGTCATAAAAATGAAACTATGAAGAGGAAGAGTGTTATAGAACCTGTCCATAGAGGTCACCTGTCTACAGGGGCCAATTTTCTTGTTTCCCTTAGGTGATCACTTAACACAGGTTTCACTGTACAATGTTATGACAGCTGTCTATCGAGGTCAGCTGTCTACAGGGGCAAATTTTCTTGTTTCCCATAGGTGGTCACTATATACAAATGTACATGCTAGACTGTAATCATTATGTGTTGATGACAGTGACATATTAAGTAAGATATCTCCACAAATATTGTCAAATAATTTTGTCCTGCCTCAAGTATAATCAATTCTCAACAGTTATTTTGTATTATTTATTTTTGAATTTTTTATTAGGAGACTTACTTATTAGGGGTTGCATATTACTGTATCATATTATTTGAGTGAAGAAAATTAATCTTAAGTTCAAGCCCATCTATGGGCTCTAATGATATTATTTGAGAAACATTTGAGTCACATGTGTCATTTTACACATTTCGCTGTTAAATATTAGTAGAAAACTTGTTATTAAAACAAACTCATAAATTAATGTCAACTTGAATAAATTGGGTTGTACATTTATTTGTTTTAGTTAAATCTCTATTTCATGCATATTATTATTAAGGTCTTTTATTCAGTCACGGTAGCCATAAATGCTAAATTGCAATTATACGTACTATTAGAGTATAAAATAAAATGAAATGGGTAATAAATGTTAAATTGTGCAATATCGTTTGTTATTTGGTGTGAAGCAAATCTGTTATATAAACAAAATATAGATTAGATCAAGGTAAGGGGATGAAAAGGGAATGCTGGAAGTGAACGGGTTAACAATATCAGCAAAGAATTAGTAGTATTATTGGGGTGCAGGGAAACAAGTCCACTCGTGGTTGTGGTCCAAACCAATTACCAGCTGGTCCGTCTTTCAGACTATCCCTTCTTGCTTTCAGAGGGGTGACGTCGATGTTGTCAAGACTTTTCCGCTTTTTCAGGATTCCTTGATTTGATTAGGATAGGTTCAAAATTTGACGTTAATTCAGTAATACAAAAATTTACTAGGCTACAATAATAGCCTACTATGGGTGATATACATTGTAGTTGACAATTTATTTTACCTGCGATGCTAGTCCGCTTATGACTTTGGTTCTTACCCGCTGAACGAATTACCCGCTAGGTAATTCTTCTCACTTTCAGAGGGGTGACATGAATGATGTTAAGACTTTTCCGCTTTTTCAGGATGCCTTTGATTAAGATACATGTAGGTTCAAAGTTGATATTAACTCTTTTAAAGCTTACTACAGATAATAAAGGTTTGAATTTATTTTACTCGCAATGCAAAATATCTTGTATCTTTTGTTTGAAACATTTGTAGAAATGAATGGAATGTCTTCTTTTTCTTGGGGGGGGGGGGTTACACATTTATTCTGGATTTTGCTAAAAATCATATGGATATGAAATTTAATCTAATAATAAGCATACACAAAATTAATTTTAATCAAAAAACTAAAAAATAGCCATTAAAACAAACAATAATGTATGTAAAAAGTTACTCTTATACTCACGTTTCTTGGTGGTTTTAGCCGGCTTCGGTGTGGTGGGTGGTGTTGGGGTGGTTATCTTTTTCTTGATGCCAACTATACAAAAGTAAAAGTAAAATTATAATCCATTCAAACTACTAATTTTATTATAACTTATGATTTTACAATTAGCATAATCATTGTGAGATGAAAAACAAAGAACAAAATAGAAAGATGAATAATAAAATACTTTTAATGAAAAGTTTAACACAGAATAACACATTAATCCAAACTGTAATTACTAGAACATGATTTCACAATTTGAATCATTGTTGTGATAATAAAATAAAGGAAAAAAGGGAAAACAAAACCAACATTGAGTATGTGGTACAATACACAGATAGGAATACTATTACTCACATTCAATGACTTCAGGATAGAGTCTGACATTGGCTTCGCCCGTGTCGACGGTCGGTATGACACTGCCATCCGGCATGAATCCAACGCACAGGTTCCGTGACACGCTGGATTGAAGCGTTACATATCCCTTGTCTTTGTACTTGTTGACGAGGAACTCGCACGATTCATCTCCATCGCCCTAAAAGAGAATACAAGTGATAGAATATCTATATTAACTCTTCGTACATTTCAAATTGTCATTTCAAATAAAGAACTTTAACATGAAACCTAGGCGCATTTTCTGCAAAACGCTGGATTGAAGCGTTACATATCCCTTGTCTTTGGTACTTGTTGACGAGAAACTCACATGATTCGTCTCCATCACCCTAAAGAAGAAAATAAAAGAAAGTCTGTATTATCTGTTCCTACATTTAACAAACAAATTGTCATTATCTTATCAAATAAGGAGCTTTTAACTTATGTATAGGGAATAAATATACAGACACACTGGATTGGAGCATTACATATCCCTTGTCCTTTTACTTGTTGAGGTGGAACATCCCCTGAAATGGTGGAACATTTCAAGAAAATCTGTATTATCTCCTCCTAAAAAAACACCAAAAATTGTCCTTTTGTTATTAAATACACAATTCTTTCCCATGGTGGAAACGAAAAACCATCTCACCCCTTCCTAAAAATGAATCCATACCTGCGCTTCAGGTCTACACACCCAAGAAAGAATTACCAACAGTCCTTTCCAGGACTCCATTATTTGTTTTATAGGACTATCAAAGAAAGATTATAGTGGGCCCTGTAACATAGAGATTGACAATTTATCGATCATCAATTGATCAATCGTACGATTTATCGTGAATCTTTATGTAACAGGGCCCAGTCCTTTTCAAGACTATCCATTCCATTCCCTTTGTACATGGTGCTACGCAAACCCACTGTAAATCTACTTCACAATGGAAACCGATACTGAAAATCACATACAGTGTAATTGTTGGTGTTAACAAAATGGGGATTGCAAAGCCTAGAAGGGAATAGGTTAAAACAGTCAATCCAGGAAAAAACAGTATAAATCTTATGGGCAAACTGATTGAACAAATTGATTTTCTTACCTGAATATCACACTTTCCCTCCTTGATTCGCAGGTAGCCGCCTGGCCGTGCGACGCTCTCAAACATCCTAGTCTTCTTCCCAGACACTCTCTCCACTTTCCAGTAGGCACTCTCGGTTCGCTGGCCCGTCGCTGTGACGGAATCCTTGCCCTCAACGCAGAAGGTCTGCATCCTCGACGTGTAGAAGACTATCTGGCCATTTTCAGTGAACGTTTTCTGCAAAATATATAAAGTCAACAAATTATTCATAAAAGTTATTATAATACTTGTAAACAAATAAACAAAATGTTAACTACATACAAATATGTTTGTCAATAATGATAATGCTGATGATGATAATGACGCATCCTCGAGGTGTAGAAGACTATCTGGCCATTTTCAGTGAATGTTTTCTGCAAAATTTTAAAAACAAATAAATGAAATATATTACACGTATAACACTATGATATCATATAAATCAAAATTAAAAATAGAAAAGAAAATATGCTTTCTCCAGGATTCACACCTGAGACCTCCAGATTGCTATAATATCCTTTCTATGTTGATGGTGATGGTGATAATGATGACAATGTTGATGATGATGATAATAATATTGACCATCATGATGATGACAACAACATCAAAGATGATGCTGATGATATTTACCTTGACATAGCAGTAGAATAGCTTCTGAGGTCCGATGGCACCTCCTCTAGTATCATGCGGCCGGCCACTCTGTACGAAGGTCAGCGACTGATTGGGCGATTTGACCGATTCAAGGGCAACAGATCGGTCAGGCTGGACCTTGAGCTTAAACTCGCACTGTACGCCAGGTTTTTTCGTTGCGGTCATCTTGTTGTTCTCGATCGCAAGGAAGAGCTCGTGTTTCCCGCTCGTCTTGAGCATGCGGATGTTGGAGCGGACCTTCTCCACTTGGAATATTGCTGCAGAGCGCAGAAAAGACAGAGGACAAAAGGCCACTTAATATGTATTCTTATTTTAATAAGATCATTCAAAAATCCATCCATCCATGAGATATTTGTCAGCTAATATATTTCAACTCTCTACCAAGCGGAAAAAACAAAATTCTCAGTTAATCTATTCCTACTACATTTAGATTATGCAATAGAGTTAATGCAGTAACCACTAGATCCCTGTAGCCAATGAGTTAACCTGTTCCCTGCTTTATGTTGCAATCCCCATAAAGTTAATAACAAGTCCCACTACAGTAGGTTCTTTTAGGGACCTTGACACAAGGGTCAGTTGATTCCCTGCCTGGGCCTGGACCCCCCAGTCCCAACCCCCCCCCCCCCCCTCGCTACGCAACTGGCAGTCACTATAATCAATACATGTATCTCACCATTCTTGTTCGCTGTGTCTGGGTCGCCACACGCGTCCACTGAGTTGTCGTTTAGCACCTGCAAGGCCCGCCCGCTGACCTTTGACACAAGGGTCAGTTGATTCCCTGCATCATACTTCCACTTCTCTTGATCCCACTAAAAAAATAATAATAATAAAACATGTACATGTAGAAGACTTGGATTCACACATCTTATTGAAAACAAACTAGTTGAGCTCAAATTTATTAAAATGTGTATATTTAAATCTTTGTCTATCTGTACTTGCGATTTACGCATTTTTATTGTTTGCAGTTGTATGTTAAGTGGCTGCAATTCGATCACTTGACCAGGAAGGCAGTATTTTGATAAACCTTAAATAAATAAATATGTTTCATTTTAAATTGTCAGAGGGTAATGATATAGGCATAGTTTTAAAAACTAGATAAAGATTACATGTAGCTTCCAGCTAACAGCTAGCACTCTATTGGGTGAGAGCGAGAAGGGCGTTATCGTGATTTTTCGCTAAATTAAGTTCTGCATACCATACATGTATGTTCAGTTGGAGCCTTCACTATGTGATGCCAAATTTTCAGATAGCAATTATGTCAGCTAATTTTTGCCATGATTATCACATATAAAGGAGAGCTACAAGTAGATTGAGTTTCTATAAGACTCACAGACTACAGAGTGACATGGTTATCTCTGAGGTACAAAAAGTGACTTAATGCCCTTCTCTTTCTTATCCGATGACATTATAAATTGCGAAAGTAATGTTCCATAAAAACAGAGAGTGATGTGCAGTTATTTGTGCACTAAAATGTATAATCATCCAATTTCATTTTCCGACTTTGGCTACAACAATGATATTGAATGTAATACATTGTATAACTTTCACTATAAAAACAAAAGTGTCTTTCTAAGGTTAAACAAGGACTAATTTTTTAAAGGCTTGTTACAAGTAAACAATGTACATTTAATAAAACTGCAAAAAGTAATGAAGAAATAACATAATTATAAAAAGTAATTCATACAATTTTAGAAAATGAATAAAAGTTGGACTTACCATCTCCTTGTCAACTGTAGTCAGGAAAAGTGGAATGATGTTTGAAACGAAGAAACAAATAAAGGATTATTAATTTGAAGCAAAAAGAGACATTTTTCAAAATGTATGCTTTTGTTTAATCCATGGTTTGATAAGAAAGAATTCTTACAATAACAAATTCACAGAAAATCTGTTCAAAATGTACATACATGTACATGTAGTTTCTCTATATTATGTTATGTACAGCTACATGTATCAATATTTGACCTTCCACAAACGATTGTTGCTCATGCACAGTACCATCAATCAATCCAATAGCTTTTCCTAATAATTGTTCATAGGGCCATATTTAAGGAATGCTCGGCCTAACTGGGTCAAGAACTCTCCCTGAATTGACTTATTGAAAAATAATCATAGATCATCTCTTCAAACAACATAGTCAGTCATAGCTAAACTCCTCTCTATTTTCACACTGTTTACTGTAATCGTCTTCTCTAAAGCGCTTGGAGGCTTGTTTGCATTAAGCATTATAAAAATGTGTCCTAATTAATATTATTATTATAAATTTAGAGGCTTTAGCTGAACAAAGTGAATGGTCTCTGAATTGCTTGGTTTTGAAAAGATGCTACAACAGTTTGTATACTTACAGCTGACAGGCTTGTTGTTGACAAAGAGCTCTCTGACCGTGTTACCGTCATCCTCCCCGGAATCTAACCACCTGATGGATTATTTACAGAATGTAAAAGTAAAAAATAAGTACAACAAGTTACATTAAAAGAACATTTTATAAAAATAAAAATAACAATTAAATGAAAGTATTGCTGTTGTCTGTGGCTATTCATGTAACAATGTTTTTCATAAATTCCATTGAATAAAACCTACATGTAGCAGTTTGAGTTGAGATGAGTTTGAGTTGGTATTGCGAAATCTCATAGTGAATGGGTAAATTGAATTCTACTTAATCCCTTGACTAAGGGAACTGGGTGTGTTGTGTATAACATCTATGGGGATTTCAGAAACTCGAAGCGAAAGGGTTACAAAACACACACAACACACACATTAATTTACATCAATTTTAAATATTTCTTATAGTTTATTTTGTCTCTTTTGTATGTGTTATAACTATTATCTCTCATTGAAAATACAATAACATGTTATTTGCTAACTTGAAAATAAAAAGCATATTATTTTGTTCATATCTTCTTTAGATCCATAACAAGCCTAGGGTCAAGTTAGCCTCGGGTCAAGGATTATCCCTTTGCTAATTTTATATTGCAGTACAGATCTGTACATATCATGTAGTTTCTTTGAATTAATTTTGGCAGCTTCTATCTCAAGTATGAGTATCTCAAATTTACAAGAATATGCATATTTATATAGTATTTTGTAACAGAACTCTTAATTTGTCACTCTGGAACTTGATTCATGACAGGGTCTTAGCTACAGTACGTTGTCTGGCGCAGGGTGTAATTATCCCAGCAGCAGACCCTAAAGACGCTGCGAAACGCAGAGATAATTACATCCTAGCTCCGCACCAGACAATATACGTAAGCCCTGGGTAAACATGTCACATTACCTGTAGCAAGGGAACACAGCCTCCTGCCCTTCTTCAACCTCCTTCACCACAACCCTGTCCAGGAACCAGCCCTTGCCTAGTGAGATGAGGTGAATAGAGATACAACATGTAAAAACAATCATTCAAATACATTTACAGTTACTTTTCAATTGTAGTCAAAATGAATGGGCAGTAGGTGATCAAATCTAGCATCAATTTTCCTTTTCCATGAAATTGTCACACATAAGTCAAAAGAATCTTTCAAACATATTTGGTAATATATGATTCAAGTTTCAAATATCACTTTTGGAAAAATCTTATTGGATCACTTAATCTTATTCATTACTGGTGAAGAAAATACTCAGAATTATACATATGTCAGTTTACATGTAAAATGACATGGGTTATAGCTGTACATTAAATCCTCTTGAACAAATTTAAGACAAATACATTTTTTTTTTCACAAATTTTCTGTATAATCATTAAGTAAAGATTTCGCTTGAAACATTGCCCTAGCGTATTCAGACCTGTCCGCACCTTTGTTTCTATGGTAACAAGACGTCAAATATGCATGTACAATGTATAATAGTGTTCAATTATCCTCTAACCTGAAGCAGAACATGCAATTTATTGGGAAAACAAATTATTCACGCTGTATTAAACCCATTAGGTATGACCTTTAGTCAGTACTAACAGAAAACAAAATTCTCCATTAAATATGACCTTAATCGACTTCCAATGGCGAATCTACATCTTTTTTTTTTCAACTGTATAAACAGAAATAAGGCATAACCTCGGAAATGAGAATTTCTTTTTTCCATTTAAATGATAAATACATTTGTACCATGTTTTAAATCCAATCTACCATCACTATTTTATTAATACAAAATTATTTTTTTTACCTTACCCATTTTATATCAAAGTATATTTTGAAGATATGATGAAAAGTACATATCAGAGTTTTCCATTATACATGTAGTTGAACTTGTCTTAGAGGCCATCCATCTATAGCAGCCAACCTGCCTAGATACTAACCACGAAATGTTTTCCCTCCCCCACCCCTACCCAGAAAACAGTTATATAACTTAATTGTTTATAGATGTCACCCGTCTTCATTTGCCACTTTTCTTGTTTCCCTTTAATACAAAATGTAGGTGGTCACCAAACACAGGTTTGACTGTAATTAAGTTGTCTTTTGTAGGTTAAATCACAACTATGTCAAATTTGAAGTTATGGGTTAGTCCTTAACCCATAACCCGAGATTCTGTAATCCCCATTGAATTTGTACACAGCCAACCCGGTTCCCGTAGTCAAGGGGTTAAAGATCTGTATGTGTCTAGCACCCCCCTATCAAATGATGTTTATTGTGAACATGTATCTTATATTTTTTTATTTTGTTTTAAAGAGATGAATATTGTACCATTATCAGTGTCATCATGTCCAATCACAATCTTCTCAATTTTGCCCAAGGAAACGGCTTCAACTTCAAAGACGTCAGTCTGCAAAACAAAAGTTTAAATCAGAAAAGATTATAGTTTCTCCATTAAATATGACCTTACTCTACTTCCAATGGAGAATTACATGTCATTGCACGACAATAATAAGGAAGAAAAGAAGAACAGATTAATAGGTTACATGGTAACAAAATTGATGATAAGGATGAGGATGATGATGAGGATGAGGATGATGATAATAATTATAAGGTTGGGGAGGATGAGAACGAGAAGGAGGAAGGAGGAGCAGGAGGGAGACAAGGAGAGGAAGAAGAGAAGAAGAAGAAGTTATTCAAATAATATTTAAGAAGATACATATTTATAAATAATACATGGATAATAATAATAACCAGAGGACTACAATACCGTAATGATTATAAACAATTATAAAATAGCTACGCACTATCCAGTTCAAAGACGTCAGGCAGAGGAATACAAATTGAATCAGAAAGATAATGAGGGGAGTAACAATAGAAAAATAATAAATAGGGTAACATGAACAATACAATACAATATGCATGTGAATTAGTTAATAAATGTTACATGTACGTCATTACAATTACATTCCAATGTCATATCGATTCGGTGAGGAAAAAGGAATAGATAATTGGAGGTTGTGTTTTTTGTAATGGTGTCAATTAAGGGACATGAAAATGTACAGTACAAACAAATTAAAGTATGCAAGTTGAACTGACATGTAGATATTTTAACTTTTCCTCCTTCTTCTCCAACCTTTTCTCTTTGTCTCTTTCTCTGTTTACTTTATCTTTTTTATGGAACATTATCCTATAGAGATACAAATCTATCATCATCATCATCATCATCATCATCATCATCATCGTGCTCATCATCCTCATCATCATCCTCATCATCATCATCATCATCCTCATCATCATCCTCATCATCCTCATCATCATCCTCATCATCATCATCATCATCCTCATCATCATCCTCATCATCATCCTCATCATCATCATGATCATCCTCATCATCATCATCCTCATCATCATCATCCTCATCCACATCCTCCTCATTATGTATCGTTATATAACCCCTAAGGATCATGGAAAAACAGAATGTGCCATTAACCTGTTCCTTTTGAGATTCTGATTTGTACATAAGCCACCCAGTACGAGTTAACATTAAATGCTGATACTGAACAAGTTATCTAGTATTATTCACTATATTCCCAAGCTTAATAAGCTGTCAATAATTTAACTTCCATGATGTATTTACCTTTCCTTTCTCAAACTTCTGTTTCTTATTGGACTGGAAGAGCAGTCTGGGCCCCGTATCGCCCCTCTCTCCGTACAGCGTGATGTAGATTTCCGCATCAGTTGTTGCATTCCAGTAGTTGCCCGTTGTCGCGGAAACCTGGTATGTCAGAACTGGAATGGGAAGAACAATTTGCAATGTTTGAGTTGAATTGTTTGTTTGTGTTTCATTAAGCTTCATGCATCAATATCAGTGGTGTAGTAAAGGGGGTTAAGGGCACGGGGTACAAACAAAACAAAAAATAATAATAATAATAATAATTTGAGAAAAACAGTAGAATACATAAGGGTAACATTTTATACAAAATAAAGAAATATAAAGGTGTTTTCCCAATAACCTGCATGCTCCCCCCCCCCCCCCCCCTGCCAGTCCAACCGTGCTACGCCACTGATAATAGGCCTACAATACACAAATATTTGTTTTTGTCATTTAGAAATGAAGGGTTTATATACAGGTACAAAAACAATAACAATTTTTGAACCATTATCAACAATTAAATACAGCAGTCATCATTATTTACAAAAAAAATCACTTCATTCAATGCAAATACATTCAGTTCAAGAAAAAAGCAACTCTATTCAAGAAAGTTTCATTTAATGTATTTTTTGTTTATTGTTTTACCTGGGTGAACTGGCTCCCCGTCTTTCATGACTGGCAGCTCTCTACAAATCTCTCCATCCTCCTCATCTCTGGCCATCCATCGTTGGCATGGAAACACAATCTCCTCCCCCGTGTGGGTATCTTGCATGCGAATCTGGTTGATATCAGACAAGGTTAAAAATAAACAGTAAATAAAAGGTTTTAATGAGCTTTATCATAAAAAGACAACTCATCTTTGGTTTTTAAAAAATTCTTCCTAGAAAACATTTCATTAATATTTTCTTCTTGTTGCCTGGTCAGGCAAGTGAAAACAAGTTTTGTTTTATTTAAGTGGCCAAAATCCCAAATCTACTTGCCCCAGTCAAAACAAAATCTATTTGCCCATTTGGACAAGTCAAATTTATTATTGATGAATTTTTTGGCCCACAGCAACATTTTCTGTTGGCTGGACATCATAAAGTGAGCTTGTAAACATAATTTATATTTTTTTTTAAAGGACCTAAAGAATACAACGTACTTTGACACTTATTCCATAGTTGATGACTTGAAACATAGGTCTGCCGAAAAAAAATCCATGAAAATAAACACAGTAGTGATTTAAGACTAGTTTTCTGATGCCAAATCTCACTTAGTAGCCAGTTTACGCCCCACCCACATTTAGGGTCCGGAATCGGCAGCGTGATCGACATGTGATTGACAATTCATTGGTTTACGTCATGACGCGTCATCTGAATTTAGTTCATTAGTCCGTTCTTTAGATGACGTCACATTTTGGCGATTTAAAAGGGGCGTTCCCAGGACAATTAGATATTTACTAATTACCCCGAAATTGATTGATTTCATGAGAAATGACTGCCAAATTCTTTTTCTTCGGGAAAAATTACATATAGAGCCGAATTGTGAAAATTAGGTCATCTAGACGATGTAGTTCCTTTAACACAACAGCCTCAATCAAACAACTTCATACCATGATCCTAAACTATCTGGACTGATCAAGAAAAATTATTAATTAAAAGAAAATAAACATCTAGATATTTGGAAAGTTCAAGAATTTAATCAAGTCTTAATGCCTTCCTTCATCTATGGTACCCCAAACAACATCCATGTAGATAACAATCCACACATAATGTAACATTATCTCCATTTCTCCCATAAAAACATCCTCCTTATTTCTTCAATGTTTTGCCTCAAGGGAAGAACTAAGTCAAACATAACCATATATTTAAAGCCCTTATTACGGAATTCCGTAAAGAATGTGTAAACTTTAGAATGACTTATTAAACTGAATTACATCAGCATTAATGAATAATACATGCATATATGATTTCATGATGCATACACACTTTTATCCACATTTAAACAAAATTAATTATCATCATTATGGCATGATTTTCAGAATGTGTATTAGCAGACTTAAGCAGAGTTATTATATATGCATATAAATTACATTATTAACAAGAGCCCCAGGGGGGCACGACGCTCACCTGAGGTCAATCAATTCACATCTGGCGCATGTTCTCTCTGGCACCCTCAGAAGATATGAAATCAGTTGAAATCATGCCAAAATCTATAATGTGATGTACTATTTAATCAATAACTTTTGATCCCCTGTACCTAACATTATGATTTACCATAATGTTTGGGTGAATCATAAAAAAAGACAGACACACATATAAGACAAAGCTTAACACATTTCACCTAACCCTACCCCTAAGGATGTCAAGTTTGGTTAGAATCCAATCATTGGTTCTTGAGAAGAAGATGAAAATGCATATTTCCTATGGTAGGGCCTCAAAAATATTGTTACCCCACAGGTCCCTTATGGTGCCACCCACAAAAATCTTGTGAACAATTTTCATTCTTCATCAATAGAGGCATCTAAATGTGAAATATCAGGTCTGTCATACTTTTAGATCTTGAGAAGAAGATTTTTAAAATTGACATATTTTTTACACTCAGTCCCCTCCCCCAGGGCCCCCTGGGGGCTACGCCCACCATTATAGCACATTTTGTTCCTCTACCCCTAAGGATGATTCCTGTCAAGTTTGGTTGGAATCCAATCATTGGTTCTTGAGAAGAAGATGAAAATGCATATTTCCTATGGTAGGGCCCCCCAAAAAATGTTACCCCCACAGGGCCCTTATGGGGCCACCCAAAAACATCTTGTGAACAACTTTCATTCTTCATCAATAGAGGCATCTACATATGAAATATCAGGTCTGTCATACTTCTGGATCTTGAGAAGAAGATGTTTAAAATTTACATATTTTTTACACTTGGTGCCCTCCTCCAGGGCCCCCCTGGGGGCCACGCCCACCATTTTAGCAACTTTGGTTCCTCTACCCCTAAAGATGATTCCTGCCATGTTTGGTTGGAATCTAATCATTGATTCTGGAGAAGAAGATGAAAATGTATATTTCCTATGGTAGGACCCCCCAAAAAACTGTTACGCCCACAGGACCCTTATGGGGCCACCCACAAAAATCTTGTGAACAACTTTCATTCTTCATCAATAGAGGCATCTAAATATGAAATATCAGGTCTGTCATACTTCTGGATCTTGAGAAGAAGATATTTAAAATTAACATATTTTTTACACTTGGTGCCCTCCCCCAGGGCCCCCCTGAGGGCCACGCCCACCATTTTAGCAACTTCGATTCCTCTACCCCTAAGGATGATTCCTGCCATGTTTGGTTGGAATCTAATCATTGGTTCTGGAGAAGAAGATGAAAATGTATATTTCCTATGGTAGGGCCCCAAAAAAAACTGTTACGCCCACAGGGCCCTTGTGGGGCCACCCACAAAAATCTTGTGAACAACTTTCATTCTTCATCAATAGAGGCATCTACATATGAAATATCAGGTCTGTCATACTTCTGGATCTTGAGAAGAAGATGTTTAAAATTTACATATTTTTTACACTTGGTGCCCTCCTCCAGGGCCCCCCTGGGGGCCACGCCCACCATTTTAGCAACTTTGGTTCCTCTACCCCTAAAGATGATTCCTGCCATGTTTGGTTGGAATCTAATCATTGATTCTGGAGAAGAAGATGAAAATGTATATTTCCTATGGTAGGGCCCCCAAAAAAACTGTTACGCCCACAGGGCCCTTATGGGACCACCCACAAAAATCTTGTGAACAACTTTCATTCTTCATCAATAGAGGCATCTAAATATGAAATATCAGGTCTGTCATACTTTTGGATCTTGAGAAGAAGATGTTTAAAATTTACATATTTTTTACATTTGGTGCCCTCCCCCAGGGCCCCCCTGGGGGCCACGCCCACCATTTTAGCAACTTTGGTTCCTCTACCCCTAAATATGATTCCTGCCAAGTTTGGTTGGAATCCGATCATTGGTTCTGGAGAAGAAGATGAAAATGTAAAAAGTTTACGGACGACGGACGACGGACGACGGACGACGCACGACGGACGACGGACGACGGACGACGGACAAAAAGCGATCACAATAGCTCACTTGAGCCTTTGGCTCAGGTGAGCTAAAAACGAATAACACAGTACCATGCACACATTTATTTATCCTCATTTGCCCCCAATGATATCCTCATTCTACCCCCAGTCAAAGCAAGACTGAGGATGTACATGTACACAACCCATTCAAGAATAAAATCAATACTAATTCACAATTCATCATCTCCTTTCACGCGGTGACAGTCTGCATATTCTGGGATCAATGCGATGAGCCTAGGAACAGTCAAAAGTCAATACGGCCTACTCAACAACAAACACCTACCATGACAATCGCATTATCATGTTTCGTCGGCTGATATGAGAAAGAGAAGGCCGCTAAGTCACTTTTTGTACTTTGGAGATAATTGTGTTTGAAGTTTGAAAGCCACATACAGACAATTGTAGCTCTCTTTTATATTTTGTGGAATTCTATAGTCCAAAAAATATACATTATTATCTGAAAATATTGCCTCATGTGATGACACACTCAGTCTCCCCGGGGTACCGTTGTACCCCGGTATCCCGCGTTGTGTAGCGCCATCTTGTGTCCACCCGAAGTACAACCGTACCGCAGAGCAATCATGGACGCCGCTGGTGTATTGCGTTGTGCATGCAGCGCTTGCATGCACGCTACCCCGGCCGCAAAGAGAGCATTTTGAACATAAATAAAGCATAACGAAAATAATTTTACACTCTTTGGTACCCCAGTGTACAGCCCTGAAAAATAAATAAATAATTAAACAAAATGGCGGATTTTCATTTGGTACCCCAGGGTACCATTTATGTCATCATGTAGAGAAGTATCCGATTTACAGAATGGCATACATGTGTAACTCAATTTAGCAAAAATTTGACTTAATGCCCTTCTCACACTCAACCGATTGATTTGCATTATTACGTTTTGCCAAATGGGAGGCAAAAGGATGTAGGTGACATTATGAAAATGAAAGGACACCTGTAGGTGTCTAAGTTATGAAAATTAACAAAAAAATCAACTTCTACTTTGTTGCCTCACTAGCAGATGTACAATGTACATTAACTCAGGGCTCGGCAAGTAGAAATTGATGTCGGGCAAGTAAAATTTCATAAAAGGTCTTGTTTGGTTGCCCGACTGGGCAACTAAATTTTTGCTTGACTAGGAGAAAATAATGTGTAAATCTCATCTAGAAGTAATGGGGCAGGTTAATTTTCTGTTCGGGCAAGTAAAAGTTGAAAAGTTATGATTCTGCTTGCCAAAATGTTAGTGTGGAGGCGTGATTAATTGTTACATAGCTTGCTAGTACAATGTGCAATGAATGGGTATAATACTTCAATTTTCATGATTTGTCACACTAATGGGTGTAAGAAGGCTGCAACTGCACTGTTTGCCCCGAGCTATTTTTTATTTATTTTTGTTTATATTCTCCACTCATGAGATGGATTGCCCTTGTCAGCTACATGTACAAGCTGTTTTTCAAAGGAGTCCAAGCAATGATTTGCATTGATTGCTCTGAATGCAAGAGAAGGCTGCACCAATTATCGTGCACACAATCAAATAATGCTTTGAACAGCACAAATAATGCATGACAAGGACTGCAAATGACATGCAACTGTCATATATTTTTTACTCATAAACAAATTATGTAAATACTATACCTAAACGTAATATCAAGCATGTCTTTAACCACTCAAAGTGCACTAAAATATTGTTGGTTTTGTCAAGAAAAAAACATACACTACATGTACCTACAGTATTTATGTATATAATGCAAAAGCAAAAGAATGCTAAATTTAATTTTGCTCAATTGATATTATTATGTAAATACTATACCTAAAAAAGTTAATATAAAACATGTTTGATCACACAAAATGCACTGACATTTATGTTTTAGACAGGACCAAAACTAAATGAACCTATTAGTATTATCAGTATTATAAAAAATACTTTAATTGAAAAAGGAAAGCAAAAGAATGCAACATATAATTTGTCTCAATTGATATTTGATGAAATGCACATGTACAATCTTACATTCAGACTTGCACTGTACAGTAGTGCTGTTGACGAGTCACGGGTACCCGGGTCCCGCCGAAAAATGTCGAGTCCCGGGCGCAAAAATCAATACTCGATATCCCGAAAAAAAAGCAAAAGTCCCCTCATTGAACACAAGAGTTATCAAGTTCATTCAAGTGACAAAAATGCGCTGCATTTTTGGCACTTGAATGAACATGTTTTCCCAGCTGGCGTGACATGCCGATAGCGAAATCAACAAATGGGTAAATTTCGGGTACCCGTGACTCGCCCGAAAATTTAACGCGAGTCCCGGGAGGTAAATACTCCCGAAATCGACACCTCTACTGTACAGTACTTGTCATTGTCTTACATCAGAAAAAACATGTTGTTTTATACAAGCTTGTGGTTATTCCTCTAGCTTCTTTCAAGATATTGCCTTGTACATGTATACTCAACCTTATTTCCTACAGACACCTGTAAGGTTGTGGCAAGCTCTAAATGAATTTGCGGCAAGCCAAGATTTTTAATGAGGGATAACTAGGTAATCATCTTAGAGTACTCCATTGTAACAACTTACACCTTATTTCTTTCAAGTGTACTCTCCATACATTTTACTTCTAGTCTTCATAGCAAAATATAATTCAAAGGGGACCACCAGGCAACAAACAACACAGGCTAATATGTTTTGGTATTGTTGATTGATCAGAAATAGATGTCCAACACTTTACTTTTGTATTGATTTTGCATTAATATATTATCAATTAATCTTTTATAATAATAATAATAATCACATTTTAACAAATTAAATTCACGTCCCTATGTAGTTGTAAAATTATCCTTAAAAGGCATTGCAAAATGTTACCCTTCAATGAGATTTTTATTTTGCGTCACTTGCTTCCTTCTGTAACTAAACAGCAGGATGCAAATATTTCATTTTGAGGATTCCATTTTGTCTAATTTTCTATTGCCTCCTTTTGTAAAAAAAAATTTTAAAAATAAATAGGAGTTGATACTATAAGGACCCACGTGGTCCCGAATAAACAGACAGCATAATAACAACCACTTTATGTGCTTATCTGCATGTATTATGCCATATCTAATAGGTAAAATATTTAATTGGAGTTCTAAAGATATATATATTCAATTAAACTTGATGTGTATTTAAGTTACATCAACAGACAATTCTTATTATCATCACCAACATTACCTTCACCACCATCATCTTCAGCAGCATCAACATATATTATCATCACTATCATCACTAACATCATCATCATCATCATCATCATCATCATCATCACCATCATCATCATCATCATCATCATCATCGTCATCGTCATCGTCATCATCATCACCATCATCATCATCATCGTCATTATCATCATCACCATCATCATTAACCTCATCACCACCATCATCCACATCATCATTATCATCCCCGACATTAATAGAGTTCCATAAACGATACTCAAGAAAACAGGCTTGAAATGAGCACTGTAAATAACCATATCATTTGGTGTCAACATAAAAACAAATCCTGTCAAACCTGTGCATAGTGACCACCTGAAGGAAAACCAGAAAAATTACCACGGTAGGTGGCAGGTGACTTCTATTAAAGGTAGTTCAGATTCGTCAAATGAGATGCGCGGCGCCATCTTGCATACGCGTTGCGCACGGTGCGTAATGCACGTTAGCTCAGTGTCATGCGGTGCGCGCAAACTAGCCCAGTTCAAAATGGCGACCCGCTATGTTTCATCCCCACGCTTGATGCCCTTTAAATACACATGTACTCAATCCTGTTTGTGGTTGCAACATGTGAGAGGGGAGGATTGGAGAGAAGCCCTGTTGGCATTCTTTCTTGGATATTAGGACTATAAAAAAGGACTGTGGTAGTCCTGGAAATGACTGTTGGTATTCTTTCTTGAGCTTGTAGTTCAATTAATAACTACAGCGCCGGTATTAGTTATTGTAAGGAGAGGTTGGGTGGTAGGAGGGGTTGAACAGGTGACTGTCCATCTCATCATTAGCACACACAGGTTCTATATCACATTTTCTTCTGGATTTATTCTGGTGGCTACTATAGGTAGGTTGGCTACTATAGACAGGTGGTCACTTTTAAAGACAGTTTTGACTGTAATGTCAGAATGAGTTATCAAAATTGTACTTACCTCTTCACAAAGCCAGCCTGCAAACTCTGTCTGGTTATCGTGCCCTATCCTGATCTTGTAGATCTCGCCGATGCTCCCAACTTGAATCTGCAGTCAATGACAACAATGGAATAAGATGTGAATATTGATACTATATATGGTTTAATTAATATCTTAAGAGCTATTAACCAAAATATCCAGGCGTTATAAAAAAAGACATTATCACTATTAGCCCAGTCAACATTTATGTAATGTAATTGCTACTATTCAGCTTTATGGGAAAGAGCATTTTTCCAATCTTTTGTAACCAATTCCCTTTGAAATGTGTACAATTCTCATAGACTTTAAACATATCCCAACATATTCCCGTAGGCAAGGTGTTGAGAACCTTCCAGCCAGTTGCCTAGGATTAGTTATTTCACACATTTAATTGCTCAAATAATTAATCACAAGACAATTTTTCCTTGTCAAGTCATTAAATTGACAGATGAGTGTTTACATATTTTACTGATTTTTGAGGTAACAAGCAAATATTTTACTTAATTTTTTTAAGAGGATTCCAAAACCATACTTCAGCTTTAACATTTCAATCAATACGGTTTCTGGAACAACAAAAATATTATGACAAACATCTACATGCTGTAACATGTACGTGCACTTCAAATCTTGCATAATTGTCACAATATTCTACAGAACTTGCATTAGACAAAGCTCTGTGACCTTACCCTAATTAGTTTTGTCTGTGGTAATGAAAAGGGGGTCAGAGATAATTGTGCCTGGAAATGGGTACAAATAGTGACAAATATTGTAATTTGCTCACTGGAAATACACACGTCTAACATTGTTGTAGTATTGCATTTATACGAGGATTACTTTGTTCACACGCGAAGCTACATTGTTATGCGCGCGAGTGCTTCGTCTATTAAATCTACCATCTTTGCACAATGCATTCAGACACTCGTCTCTAGAGTTATTTATACGATATCAACGTTTCTATTAAGAGGTATCATCAGATACTTCAACATGGTGGCAGCGTAAACACATGGACGCCGCTAGACTGTTTTTATTGTGAATAGTTACTTAAATGGACTACAACTTGGGATTTATTTGTTGGTTTCGTCACAGTGCAAGAGTGGACTTTACGTTTACATACACACAACGTTACGTTCGCGATATAGCACGCCGGACTTGTGCCTAGATACCTTACGCCGTGCCCATACAGCGCGCAGCCAGTCGCAAGCAGTATGAACGTACAGTGTACAACAATATATGGCCGGACATCCGCGCATGAATATGGCGTCGGTAAGGGAGTGACTGAGCGTCGCTAGAGCTAGGTTGGCTAGCCCGCAGGAGTAATGACGGTCGTTATAACGTGCGGCTACGGGACAGTTGGATCCTGGACTTGGACAAAATGGCGGCCAGCTAGCCGGAACTGTATTTGTATGCTTTCGTGCACGTTTAACTTAAATTGATTCGTCGATCTCGACTCGATTGAACAAGATTCAAGTGACAATTGCGGTGTTTATTTCTTCGGACACGGTATGGTACCGATGCTAAATCGTCGCTGTCGGCATATTATTAGCGCTACGCCCAAGTTTGTTCGTGCATCCTGAATTGTTTATCCGACTCGTTGTTGAGCTAGAGTTGTAACTTTTATTGTGATTATCAAAGTTGCAGATGGAATTTTCTTATCGCAGTGACAGTGCAGATAGGCCTTGTGTTGGGAACGCATCGTCGGATTGGGTTACGCTCCCGTTTCGGACGCTTTGCTGGTGAGTGAACCCATGCAATCTTGCAGAGATTTCTCTTGTGCAGTGAATTGTTGTTTATGCCAGGGATTATGCTCTTGTTTTGTGGACGCTTTGCGGAAGAGCGAATCCAAGTGCACTTTGGGAATTTGGTGCCTCGCGTTTGACTTTGAGTGACATTGACATTGTCATTGATTTTGCGTTATTATGGATCGACGAATAGGACTTCGACAAGCCGCTCGAGCATCACCCATGCAGCACAGCGCAGAGACAGTGTGGAGATCAACCACACGGCCCGAGCGTCAACCAGGCACGCAGCATGGCCAGACAGACAGCCCAGGTCCAGAGCACGACCCAAGACATTTGACAAGCCGCCCGAGCATCACCCATGCAGCATGGCGCAGAGTGTGGATATCGACCACGCGGCCCGAGCGTCAACCAAGCACACGCAGCATGGCCAGACCAGATCGAGAGTGCAGAGCACAGCCAGAGCACAGTCAGGGCATAGCCAGAGCACAGCCAGAGCACAGCCAGAGCATAGCCAGAGCACAGCCAGATTAATTGGGATGTTTATTAAAAGGAACAAGTTATAGAATAGGAACATGGGTGGTAAAGACCCATGCAGAGGGTGAACGTTCTAGAACCTCTCCCCTCATTGTTTTATGCCACATTAGACGTTAAGATTGAAACATTATTTGATAACGATTCTGATTATAGCAAAGTTTTCTGTAGTTGGGAACTACGTTAATTCCAGTTGGGAACTGAGTTAATTAATCGCGAGCTAAGTTAACTGTAGTTGGGAACTAAGTTAGCTGTAATTAGGAACTCAGTTAATTAGTTGGGAACTAAGTTAACTGAAGTTGGAACCAAGTTAACTGTAGTTAGGAACTAAGTTAATTGTAGTTGGGAACTACGAATTCGTTAGTTAATTAGTTGGGAACTAAGTTAACTGAAGTTGGGAACTAAGTTAACTGTAGTTAGGAACTAAGTTAATTGTAGTTGAGAAATAGTTTTCTGTAGTTGGGAACTACGAATTCGTTTACGAATTGTCCTTGGTGTTATAGAAGGAAAGGAGAAAATATAGTACAGTATGTACTTGGACGGTACTACGTGGAGTCATGATGATTTTGTTAATTAATGTAAGTTGCATTCTCGTTTGTGAATGATATTATGTATGTACGTAAATGAGTAAAGGTTAGAGAGGATAAAGATTATAATTGTATGGAAGGAAGATGTTAGGTGTTTTGTTGAAAATAATATAATTATAGAAAATTGATAGCAGTATATTATACTTATTTGCTTTGAAGATATTGAAAATAGTTAATTAGTGGAATGCTTTAAATTGATATTAAACACAAACAAATAAGCCTTTATGGATAGAAAGGAATTTGATTATACTTTATTGTTTTGCAAGTCATGTAAAGATCATGAAGGGTGCAGCCAAGACTTTAGATTATTGTTTTGAAATTTGAAATGTTTACAAGTCATCGCACGCAACAGATTGAGACTTATAGTAGTAGGTTGTATACAGTTGCATTTTGAAGTATGTAATTGATTACGATTGATTTTACAGAATACAGACGATAACATATTTACTGTGTTTGTATGTTTAAGTGTTAATAAAACATTGTATAATTGCATGTTTAGTTTTTCTCCCAGTTCATTATCCTTTTGTTAAAACGAGGGAGATGTTGTAGTATTGCATTTATACGAGGATTACTTTGTTCACACGCGAAGCTACATTGTTATGCGCGCGAGTGCTTCGTCTATTAAATCTACCATCTTTGCACAATGCATTCAGACACTCGTCTCTAGAGTTATTTATACGATATCAACGTTTCTATTAAGAGGTATCATCAGATACTTCAACAAACATGTCATGTGATCGCAAGCCTGTCTCCTACTTAATCGTATTCCACTTTGGAAGTGTTTGACATATATCATGGGCTGGGGTGGGGTTTCATGATGAAAGTTTGTTAACCCATTCAGGATTAGTCCTGGAAATACTTGGGCTAAGGTCTATGGAGAATACGTACATTTTATTGCAAAATCAATCAGTCCTGAATGGGTAAAATAATCAGAGCAGTCTACTGTACATAGTAAAATGGAATGAAACCCAAAATAAAGGTGTTTGCATTTTTTGTATAGCTTTAATGGCTTGAACCATCATTATCATAAAATCTGTATTATTTGTTTTTATTTTATTTGATTCTTTTCTCTCCATTTCTTGTACTCGTATTTTATTTACATACTCAGGCCATAAGTTATCATGCATGTAAATAATACATAACTTACGTTAAATACATAAATTCCATTTCCAGCCTCAAATCTGCCGTTCCCACTCATACGAGCAATGTATTTTGACTTTTATCACAAACACAACAAATACATTCACCCGAAAAGAAAAAAAACATTTCAGTCTCAGAACTTACGTTGAATTCGTCCTCGTTTCCGGCTTCAAATCTGCCGTCCCCGCTCCCCAGAACGATGTCCTCCGTCTTTCCCTTTGCGCCATATACGGTGACGGATACTGCCGCATCCGTGCCCGCCGCTGGGTTGTCGTCGGTTACCACCCATACTCGCCATTTACCTCCTGCAGAAGGGTTAAATAGTTGAATACATGTTTAGATGATTAGATGATTAGATTTAAAATAATGGACTTTATCTATTAAAATACTAGACAAGATTTTAATAGATAAAGTCCATTATTTTAGATCTAATCATCTAAACATGTATTCAAAATCTTTTCTAGTATTTTTGGGCCTTGTAGCAAAAAGATTTAGGATTAATCGTATGATTTATAGTTGGTCCTAATACTTCCTAATCTCTTTAGAGCCTATGAAAGCAAAATTTTGCTTGGGTTTCATTGTCCTTTAATAGTGCTTTGTACTGACACCTATTATAATAATAATAATAATATTAATTGCATTTATATGGCGCTTTATACGGGCGTTTCTACGCGCACTGGTGGTCTGTCTAAATAAGAAAACTAGTAAACACAATAGCATAAAAACAATACAACACCAAAGTCAAAGTAACAAATACATGTATATATAATACAATACTTAATAACTAACTGTGTGCGCCTCCAGAAAATTACAACTGCTTAAAAAGATGAGTTTTCAGGAGGATTTTAAATGATTCGATAGATGTAGCATTTTGAATATGGGGTGGGAGTTTGTTCCAAAGGGTGGGGGCAATGGTAGAGAAGGCTCGGTCACCATAATGGGTTTTTGTACGTGGGCCATGAAGTAATTGGAGAGAGGAAGATGAACAGAGGGGTCTGGCAGAAGAGGAGGAACAAAGGGAGACTAGGTCTTGAAGATATATGGGGGCAAGATTATGTGTGATTTTATACAATGCCACTTTTTTTTCAATGCTATAGATTGGAAGTTGCATCATGTTTCATCTTGTGGGAGACCAACTTATGGATAATCATTGGACATTACCGAAAGTCACCATTTTCCTTCAACTTATTAAAATGTTATAATGACGTGTACATTGAGGAGCTTGATGTCAAATAAAACATGATATGATTAGAAATTAATGGGTAATTGTCATTTCATAATTTTAGGATTTTTATAAAGTCATAATAATTGGACCTGGGGTGTTGCATATCAAGTGTTGTGATTGATCGCAAATCAGAAAGCATGTGCGCACCTGAGCCAATCAGAATTGCGCATTTAGGTGCTCTTTGTTGATATATTAGTTGATATTGCAACTTTGCGATTAATAGCAGACTCTTTATGTAACACCCCCCTGTATACTTACGTGATTTCTTGACAATTTTCTGTGGAGGTTGATCGCTATTCTCATCTGACTTCCTTCTCGTTGGTCGGCCGTTGCTCGAACTCCTGAAAGGCGAACTGTCCCCGTAAGCAGCGGGCTCAAAACGACCAGTATTCCGTAACGCCACAAAGAGGTCCGGGCCTTGGAATACTGCAGATAGACTTGTGACCTGGGTAAAAAAGAGTTATTTTAATAATTGTATTAGTTTTTATTTTGATAAATTTGATAGACTTGCAACCTAGGTACAGATAATGATAATTATTATATTATTCATTTTTCATTGAATCTTTTTTTAGAAATGACAGGTATTTTTTAAAGACACAAACAAGCCTGGATTTTCCATGTACATGTAGCTATTGATGAAAACACATACATTTACAAAAGAAAATATTAACTCCTTGAGTGCCAAGCTCGCATTTTTGCGAGTTACAATACACACAAATGCCATGATAGAGCATTAAAATCCCTGGCACTTTAAGAGTTAAAGAATTCCTCCATAGACAAATATATCCGAACCCACCTACCCCATCCCCTCTTCAACTCCTGCTCCCCCTCCAAAACTCCTCCCCCCTCCCCCCCCCCCCCCCCCAGCCCAGATGATCACGAACCAAACACATGAAATGAAAGCAACTGCTATACAGCCTATCAATCCTTTTTATATATATACTCAGTCAACTGAACAAAACACAATTGAAAATACAAAATAGTATAGTAATAATAAGATTTCAACAGTTCTATTCATAAATCAATTCTTTAACAATGAAAGAAGCGGATTCAATGAGGGGGTTCCACAGAGGGATCATGTGTTCAAATAGACCAGTCTACTCAGACTACATCAGCAGTATTTTTTAAAGGTTTGGTGAAATCCCGTCTTTGATTCAGGTTTATAGCTTTAAATATGTGCATATATTGATATACCACACTCTTTTTTTCAAAGAAATCCTTAAGTTGGGCAAGAAAGGTAAATTTCATGCAACATTTTTGCTTGTTTTCGCATCGGCGTTCCATACTGCTAAAAAAGTAATTATAGCGGAACGGGAATGTGCGCACGTGCAACCCGGATCATGACATCACAAGCAGACCGCAACCGCGGAGGAATGTGCATGGTTTACATGCAGAGCCTATGATTTGCTTGTAAAACAAACTCGTTTTTGCTTGTAAATTGAGGCTTAACTGAAAATTCCTAAGAAATGAATTATGCAGTAACACATCTGAGTGTAGATCGTCCATGATATAAACTTTAACAAATGTTTGCAAATATTGAAAAAAATTGAAATAATATCTCTCTGTCAACGTGAGTATTGCACTCAGCGTGTACGTCTATGACCGAGCTATACTGCGATTGCCTGCATGTGACGCCACAAAGATGACGTCATTTTTCTTCGCCCGGACTCAATTTTTTTACGGGGATTACTAAAGTGAATTTAAAAGTTGATTTTTTTATTTTACTGGGTTTTCCGACGCGGAAAATATGTTTTTATTAGTAATCTTCATGACAATCTACCTTAGATACAGTAAAACACAGTTTTTAGGTAGTTTTCTTGTCAGCCAACCTTTAATGTGTTTTATCCTAATGTTTATCAACACCAGGGGGTGTTTCACAAAAATCCTAAGTTGAACTTAAATTGTAACTCTAAGTTGGACTTAAATATTATGGAGAGCCGTATTTAAGCTTCTCTGTAAATTTGTTCGTTTGAAAAGGCATAAAGTTTGATTAAATCAGTTTTATTTGTTGTTATCAAGGAGCCTTGCAATAATTGATATATTTTTTTGTTGGAAGTCTCAAATACTTGTTTTGTTTTGTTTTTGCTTTTTAATATGTTTTATTTCAAGGCTACAAATGGCTTTCAATAATTGTTAAGTCCAACTTAGAGTTAAGTTCAATTTAGGATCTTTGTGAAACACCCCCTGAACACTTTAATCCCTTGACTACAGGAGCCAGGTGGATTGTGTACAAAGTGTATTGGGATTTCAGGAGAGGGTTGACAACAAAACCTTAGCCGTTAATATAGAAGTAAGGTTCATCAATTAACCTGTTCTTGTTAACCTGTATAGGCATATACCCCGTCGAGATTTTGTAATCCCCATACAGTTAATACAGGGTCTATCACATTCTTGTAGGCAATGGGTTAACCTGGACCCTACTAGATGTTGTACTCCCTATTGAGTTAATACAGGGCCCACCACATTCCTGTAGGCAATGGGTTACCTTTGAATCTCAATCAGCTGTAGAGAAGAACAAAATAAAAAACTAATGCGAGCAAAAACAAAAATAAAGAGGATGGTTGTCCTGTTTTATCTCCAGAAGTGAAAGAACTATACAATTGAATAAACCACAACTACAGGGGAAAATGAAACCTTATGATTTGTAGAGATAGAGTTCACATAAAACCATTGACTTCCTTTTGATTCATATTTTATTTGGACCCCCCGGAGTGGATAGCACCATGGTATCAGTACCTAGCAACAATGAAAATAGAAAATAAAAAAAAAAACATATCACAAAAGTTGATCAACGCTTATTAATAAAAAATAGAACAAGAAATAAGTCCTGGCTTGATGCCAATTGATGCATTTGTGTAAATGCTATATATGTATATCCCAAAGGAAATGCAGTTTTGGTATTCAAGTGTAGAACCCCTTCAAAGAGCTCTGATATTACAAAACCCACTTGTAGCAAGTTAAATAGGTCCCAGCTCTCTAGTATTTGTTTTTTATCTTTAAAAAAATGTAATACTTTATATTTAATAAAGTATTATCTACCTACCAGTGTACACACATGGACTCAGATGAAATGGTAAAATTAATAGATAAAATAAAGATTACAGCGATAAAGCACACAATATTATCTTCCTCTGACAAGAATTTAACCTGTTCCCTACTGGATTTCACAATCTCCATAGAGTTAATACATGACCCACCAGGTTCACATACTAGCAATGGGTTTAATAATACATGGCCACTAACAAAATGCTGAGAAAATGCATTATTAACTTTTCCAAAAATTGAGTAAAGAAAATGCAAATTAAAAGATTGATAAAAGAAAATACAAATTAACTCTTGAAAGAGAATTAACATTTCAAAGAATGATTTACATTTCCATTGTGTTTTGCTATTTTTACTTTGTAATATCAAGTTTTGTTTTTTGTATTTCATTTATTCTTTTTATACAGGAAAAACAACACAAACAAGAGAATAAGTGTCCTAAGAATCATAGGCGTAGGGGGCGGGGGGCTGTAGTCCCCCCCCCCCCCCCCCCTCCTCCTGGAGTTTTCAAAACGGCCATATTCAGGCAAAACGCACCTGAAATTCTGGCAAATCATGTAATTTTCGGGCAAATCTGTGTCATATTCTGGAAAAATCGAGTGACATTTGGGCAATGTCATTTTATTTTTGGGCAAAACCCACGATATTCGGGCAAAATCACGTTATTTTTTTACTAAACAATTAAAAACATGTAATTTTTCGGGCAAGAAAGGGGGAAGGAACCTTTTTTGTTCGGGCAAAAGACCTCTGCTCCCCTGAGAAGAACATCCCCATATACGCCCATGCTAAGAATGCGACACTGACACAATTCTTTAATGGCAAAGCAGCTTATCTCCTTCAATGGTAACAGATCGAGTGCAGTTTTCTGCACTTTCCTCCTTTTAGAAGAAATCCTGGAGCAGCTAAATATCCCTAGAGATATGTAAACAAAAATCTTCACCCATATAAACAAGCTATTAGCAATTAAGATGACTGAATTATCATGCTAGAGGATACTTTTCAGAGTTTTCAAATGCTTAGAGGGAGGTGCCATGCTATTAAGAAGGCCAGGTGCTCCGTAATTACTGTAACTTAAAGGGATAGTTGAGTTCTGGTAAAGAGAGTACAGTTTTGGTCAAACTGTATTTTAGTTACCAAAACCTGCACTATTACATTACATATTAATAGTTATAACTCCACCATGCTCGAAAGGAATACAAAATTATAAATGACTAAGTAAAAAGCCTGCTATCATTCAAAAACAGCCATTAAAACACGAGAGGGCGCTCTCTAAACACTCATCTGTTTAAAATAAAATATTGTGCATGTGATGTTTTGTTGAAATAGCGTTTAGATAATCAACAACTATTTAAAAACCTCTTTTGTACATTTTTGAAAAGAGGAAGCATTTTAAAAAAAAAATCAATGGCTGGTTCAAAATTATCGAATTAATGTGGGGCCCCACAATTATTACAAATGGCTATGTTTATGGATATTTCACCCATTTCTGAACCGATTTTGATCAAATAAACTTTATTATGTCATTAAAATTGTATGCTCTTTCGAATTTGACACTCAGTTTTTCATTATCTCACAAAAAAAAATATTTTGTGTAGCGGTAAGCGCCCTCTATACCAAAACTCAACTTTCCCTTTAAAAATGGAAATAATTTGAATTCCAAAATAGATTTGTTACAAAGCGTTTGGAATCTCTCAGTTTATATCAATCTGTGTACATACATATAATGCACATGCAATTTAATTTGTTATTCTCTTTAACATTGTTGTTACCAATTAGTAATAACAATCATGCATACATGTACCAGACGATGGGCGTAGAGACTTACGTAATACCTATTCATCAGGGGGGATGAATGAATAGATCACCCCCCCCCCCCCTGTTGAATGGGTATCATTGGTGTACATTGTGGATATTTCATTCATTTTCAAAATGGTACCATCAAAATGTTATTCTGAACCATTTATGCACATAATATGTTTGCTTGTATTTGTCCCTTTTAAAACATCATGATTGCTTTTATACAAAAGTTTACCAGTGGTGTAGTGTGGTTGGGCTGATTGGGGGGGGGGGGGGGGGGGGGGCACACAAATTATAAGGGGGGCCCCCGCCCCCTTAAATGTATTCCTTTATTTTCCCACAGATTTACCCTTTATGTTTGTATCGTTTTGTCAAATTATTAGGGGGTTTTCCCACAGATTTCCCCCTTATATTTTGTATTGTTTTGAGTCAAATTATTTGGGGCACAGCCCCCTAGCTACACTACTGATACCCACCATACTAATACATGAACGTGAAGACATATTGATAGTCCTCAGTGCACTGCATAATGAATCACTGCAGACAGTATAAATCAATCACCATCAATCCATGATTGATGATAAATATGCCTAGTGGTAATATCAGTTCAGCACTACATACGGTAATGTCCCATATTGACTACTATTTTAAAACCAGCCTTCCCGCTATTTATTTTTTTAACCCCTTGACTACGGGAACTGGGTGGGTTGTGTACAAAGTATATGGGGATATCACAAACTTGAAGGGAATGGGTTAATAGAATTCATTGTGTTTCTTTTTAAACCACATTTACCTTGAATTAACCCATTGCCAACAGGAACCTGTTGGGCCCTGTATTAACTCTATGGGGACTGCAACATCTAGTAGGGAACAGGTTAACCCATTGCCAACAGGAACCTGTTGGGCCCTGTATTAACTCTATGGGGATTGCAAACTATAGATGGGAACAGGTTAATTCACTATTGCTAAAAATACACATCACGTTCACAGTGACTGATATATTTAAAACATCAATGATTCTGAGTTGAAATTCCTGACTGCACTACATAATGAATCCCGCAGACGGCATAAATCAATCAACATGAGCCTACTACTGTTGCTAATGCAAAGGGTGATATCAGTTGCTATGTTCTACATTTAGTGACTCTGTATTGCGCTTCCTCTCTTTTGTTTTGTCAATTCACTGAATGTTTCTCTCTTTATTATTTTGTGAGTAGATAAAGTGGTGCCTTTATTGTGACTTAAATTGAAAGCGCTGTTATCAGCACGTTTTTACTAGCACAATTAAGCACAGATACATTGTACTAGCTTAGTTTTTAATTGATCATAATATAGTTATCAATCTGCATAAATGTACAATAGAAAAAATAATGAATTAATATTACATGAACGATTCTGAGTTGAAATTCCTGACCGCACTACCTAATGAATCCCTGCAGACACCATAAATCAATCAACATAAGCGTACTACTGTTGCTAATGCAAAGCGTGATATCAGTTGCTACGCTCTACATTTAGAGACTTCTGTATACCAGTCCTCTCCTATATATGGGAAATGTAATTTCTCGTAGGCAAGGAAACACTGAATGTTATCAATGTAAGTATTTTACTAGCACAATACAATGCAAGATACATGATTATTATAGCTTCATTATGAATGTTTACCATCAAAACATTGGTCATTGTTCCTAATCTGCATGAACCTACATTGTATGAAGAAAAAAAATAAGAGTTGAAATTCATGACTGCACTATATGAACCAATCAACATCACCCCACGACTGTTGCTAATGCGGAGCATGATATCAGTTGCTATGTTCTACATGTGACTCTGTATTGCGTTTCCCCTCTTTTGTTTTGTCAATTCACTGAACCTTTCTCTATTTTCTATTTTGCGATACGGGACAGTACCGTTACTGTGACATAACCCATTTACTACAGGACCCTGGTGTACGATGCATTAACTCTATGGGAAATGCTAAATCTTGTAGGCAGTGGGTTAGACTAAAACATTATCAAAATAATTATAGTTAGCACAATACAATGCAGGGGGTGTATTCTGAGAACGATTCTAAGTTAAAATTTATTGTATCTACGTCATATCTATCACTAAATTATATTTCAGCAAATCTTACTGTTTCCGAATACCGTTTCGACTAAAAATATTTTAGTGACGTAGATAAAATAGATTTTAGCTTTAAATCGTTTTCAGAATACACCTCCTGGTACATTGTATTACCTTAATTTTGAATTGTTAACTTCATTACATGTATCTATCTATTGGCCATTGTTACTTTGTACAGTATATTATATATCTAGATACATTCATGAATGTATTATGAACACAATAAGTAATACAAATTCATGACGCACTTGACTATGCACACTAAATAAGGAATACTAATTATATAATTATTTTACTAGCCCAATACAACACAGATACCTTTTTATTAGCTTTATTTTGAATGTTTAACATCATTACTGATCTATTGATCATTGTTACTATGTACAGTACATTATAGATCTGTTTTCATGAATGTAAGAAAAAGAATAATGAATGATGAGGCATTCATGATATACTTGACTGCACTAAATATTTCCCTCATACCTTGTTGGATTCGTATTAACAATAAAAGCATGGGACAGGTTTCAGTTTTTCAAATTTCCCTTTCGTTAAAAAGATATTTACGATTGAAGTGTTCAGATGTTAAACTAGAAATTGCGCGCTCGGCGGGTCGCGCAGCCGAGCACATGTATCCCCCGAACCAATTGCATTGCACTTTTGTGGGTTGTAATATTGTGAACTGAACAAGTTTGGTGGTGTACGTTGTTCTACAACCAGGACTCCGCCCCACACCAAAATCAATAGGCTTCATCCTCTTTCCTTAATACACCTTCATACCAAATTAGAAAATGATCAGACAAGAACTCGGATCTATAGAGCGTTCACAAGGTAATCTTAACTATTTCTTTATATCATGGTTACCATGGCAACCAGGACTCCGCCCCACACCAAAATCAAAAGGCTTCATCCTCTTTCCTTAATACACCTTCATACCAAATTAGAAAATGATCGGACAAGAACTCGGACCTGTAGAGCGTTCACAAGGTAATCTTAACTATTTCTTTATATCATGGTTACCATGGCAACCAGGACACCGCCCCACACCAAAATCAATAGGCTTCATCCTCTTTCCTTAAGACACCTTCATACCAAATTAGAAAATGATCGGACAAGAACTCGGACCTGTAGAGCGTTCACAAGGTAATCTTAACTATTTCTTTATATCATGGTTACCATGGCAACCAGGACTCCGCCCCACACCAAAATCTAAAGGCTTCATCCTCTTTCCTTAAGACACCTTCATACCAAATTAGAAAATGATCAGACAAGAACTCGGACCTGTAGAGCGTTCACAAGGTAATATTAACTATTTATTTATATCATGGTTACCATGGCAACCAGGACCGCGCCCCACACCAAAATCAATAGGCTTCATCCTCTTTCCTTAATACACCTTCATACCAAATTAGAAAATGATCGGACAAGAACTCGGACCTGTAGAGCGTTCACAAGGTAATCTTAACTATTTCTTTATATCATGGTTACCATGGCAACCAGGGCTCCGCCCCACACCAAAATCAATAGGCTTCATCCTCTTTCCTTAATACACCTTCATACCAAATTAGAAAATGATCGGACAAGAACTCGGACCTGTAGAGCGTTCACAAGGTAATCTTAACTATTTCTTTATATCATGGTTACCATGGCAACCAGGACTCCGCCCCACACCAAAATCTAAAGGCTTCATCCTCTTTCCTTAAGACACCTTCATACCAAATTAGAAAATGATCAGACAAGAACTCGGACCTGTAGAGCGTTCACAAGGTAATATTAACTATTTATTTATATCATGGTTACCATGGCAACCAGGACCGCGCCCCACACCAAAATCAATAGGCTTCATCCTCTTTCCTTAATACACCTTCATACCAAATTAGAAAATGATCGGACAAGAACTCGGACCTGTAGAGCGTTCACAAGGTAATCTTAACTATTTCTTTATATCATGGTTACCATGGCAACCAGGGCTCCGCCCCACACCAAAATCAATAGGCTTCATCCTCTTTCCTTAATACACCTTCATACCAAATTAGAAAATGATCGGACAAGAACTCGGACCTGTAGAGCGTTCACAAGGTAATCTTAACTATTTCTTTATATCATGGTTACCATGGCAACCAGGACTCCGCCCCACACCAAAATCTAAAGGCTTCATCCTCTTTCCTTAAGACACCTTCATACCAAATTAGAAAATGATCAGACAAGAACTCGGACCTGTAGAGCGTTCACAAGGTAATATTAACTATTTATTTATATCATGGTTACCATGGCAACCAGGACCGCGCCCCACACCAAAATCAATAGGCTTCATCCTCTTTCCTTAATACACCTTCATACCAAATTAGAAAATGATCGGACAAGAACTCGGACCTGTAGAGCGTTCACAAGGTAATCTTAACTATTTCTTTATATCATGGTTACCATGGCAACCAGGGCTCCGCCCCACACCAAAATCAATAGGCTTCATCCTCTTTCCTTAATACACCTTCATACCAAATTAGAAAATGATCGGACAAGAACTCGGACCTGTAGAGCGTTCACAAGGTAATCTTAACTATTTCTTTATATCATGGTTACCATGGCAACCAGGACTCCGCCCCACACCAAAATCAATAGGCTTCATCCTCTTTCCTTAATACACCTTCATACCAAATTAGAAAATGATCGGACAAGAACTCGGACCTGTAGAGCGTTCACAAGGTAATCTTAACTATTTCTTTATATCATGGTTACCATGGCAACCAGGACTCCGCCCCACACCAAAATCAATAGGCTTCATCCTCTTTCCTTAATACACCTTCATACCAAATTAAAAAATGATCGGACAAGAACTCGGACCTGTAGAGCGTTCACAAGGTAATCTTAACTATTTCTTTATATCATGGTTACCATGGCAACCAGGACTCCGCCCCACACCAAAATCAATAGGCTTCATCCTCTTTCCTTAATACACCTTCATACCAAATTAGAAAATGATCGGACAAGAACTCGGACCTGTAGAGCGTTCACAAGGTAATCTTAACTATTTCTTTATATCATGGTTACCATGGCAACCAGGACTCCGCCCCACACCAAAATCAATAGGCTTCATCCTCTTTCCTTAATACACCTTCATACCAAATTAGAAAATGATCGGACAAGAACTCGGACCTGTAGAGCGTTCACAAGGTAATCTTAACTACTTCTTTATATCATGGTTACCATGGCAACCAGGACTCCGCCCCACACCAAAATCAATAGGCTTCATCCTCTTTCCTTAATACACCTTCATACCAAATTAGAAAATGATCGGACAAGAACTCGGACCTGTAGAGCGTTCACAAGGTAATCTTAACTATTTCTTTATATCATGGTTACCATGGCAACCAGGACTCCGCCCCACACCAAAATCAATAGGCTTCATCCTCTTTCCTTAATACACCTTCATACCAAATTAGAAAATGATCGGACAAGAACTCGGACCTGTAGAGCGTTCACAAGAAAATCTCTGCGGCGGACGCGGCGGACGCGGCGGACGCGGCGGACGCGGCGGACGCGGCGGCGCGACGAGGCCAAATCCATAGTATCCCCCGAAGTGGTTCGGGGGATACAATTATCCACTGGACCGCGAAAACCATGTACAAAGTGAATGCAATGAGTTAGTGAATATCACTTTGCATTTTTGCTCATTACTCGGCCATATAACGTCCATTTAACTTGAAATTTTCACACAATACCCAGTGGACATATCAGATAACAATATACATTGTATCAACCACTCATCACTTTTTGCACATTATGTCAACAAAGTTACGAGATCCCTTTAATATCTGTATTCATGAATGCATGAAAAAAACAACGAATGATGAATCATTCACGTGAATGATATATACTTGGTTCCACTACGTTATGAATCCCCGAACTGGCTTGCAGACGACATAAATAATTCAGCAAGAGCTCATGACAAGCGTTATAATGCCAAGTGTCATATATCAGTTGCTATGGCCCATGCATACGTTACTGTGACTACATAACTGCATCTATTTCAACCCTTCTCCAAGTCTCCACGCTAACTTGTTTTTCTACTTGCCACTTCGGGCAAGTAAAATCATGAATTTTCAAATTGTACTTGCCCGAACAGAAAATTTACTTGCCCAAATAAAACAGTGTGATAAATGTATTGTGCTAGGATGTACATGTACATGTAGCTCGATCTTCTTTGCAATTTTCTGTTGTTTATAGATGAGATTAGAATACATGGAAGGAAAATGTACTTTTTTTCTCTCGTAGTTGAACAGAAATCATGTTAGTTGGCCGATCGGGCAACCAAACTACACTGTAGGCCATTTATGAAATTTTACTTGCCCGACATCAATTTTGACTTGCCCCTGGCAAAAGGGCAAGTGCTAGTGTCGAGCCTGCCTTTTCCCTTTTCCTCAAATGTGATTCATTCATGTTCTGATCAGTTTTTTGGAGCACTGAACATACTATGCGAATTGTGATTGCATTGGCATCAATAATGCTGCACATTGCAATGAGGTACAGACTGATGCAATTTTGAACACTATGGCAAAGAGTAAGAGTGTTTTAATCTCTAAGCTCATTAAATCTATTAAGGCTGCTTATAGCCACCCAAAATAAGTACAGGGAGACAAGTGTTACAATTCAGAATCTGTTATTGCCTATCATTCAATTCAATGGAAAGCTTCCAGCATCAAAGACAAATAAAGACTGATTGTTAATTTAATGACCTACAAAACCTGTATACTTAAAATTGTCCAATTCATTAATTTATGAAAAACTATTCCTTCTTTCATTCCGTAGTATTCTATCTAGTATGTAGGATTTTACTTACATTTAATGTCAAACTGATAGATACAACTCAATTAGATTATAATTTAGTATGATACGCAAAGGGCAAGGTATTGATTTTCTATAATGCCAGCATTATTATAATTGCACTATAAATGTATCAAGTCATGCATTGCCGTCATGATTTATAGGTTAATTTAAACTTGAATACTGGTAAATATATTTCATATTTAATGACATACAATGTATAATTAATCCCTGCAGATGGAATTAACTCATTCACAATGAACTCTATCTGTTGCTAACTGTCAATATATTTATCAAAGCCATTTAATATTTATGATAAAAGGTTCATGTAGACTAGAATACTGGTCAACATATTTCATATTTAATGACATAATAATTACATGATCCCAACAGACAGAATAACTAATTCACCATGAGCAGTATCTGTTGCTAACATGTATCAGAGCCATGATTGCATTCATGCTTTAAGAAGGAAGAATCATGTAGACTTGAATACTGGTATAAAACATATTTCATATTTAATGACATATATAATTAATCCCAACTGACAGAATAAATCATTCACCGTGAGCAGTATCTGTTGGTAATTACCAAGCGTGATATTGGTTGCTATGGAGCTAGACTACCACTGGCATTAGGTCACGACTCACATGAGTGCCTTCGCACCAGCCCTACATGTCGTTGGTTAAAATCAACTTAACACCCTAATTCTCACTTCTAACTGACGACACGATAGTGAATAAGGTAAACATGCTGACTTTGAATACCAATAAAAATATAAACTTATATTTCATATTTAATGATAATTAATCCTCAGAGACGGAATAAATCATTCACCATGAGCATTATCTGTTACTAACTGCCAATACATGTATCAAAGCAACTGCATTTATGAAGGAAGGCTCATGTAGACTTGAATACTGGTAAATATATCAACATATTTCATATTTAATGACATATAATTAATCCCAACTGACAGAATAACTCATTCACCATGATCAGTATCTGTTGGTAATTACCAAGCGTGATATCGGTTGCTATGGAGCTAGACTACCACTGCCATTAGGTCACGCCTCACATGAAGTGCAATCGGCCACAGTAGCCTTACATGACATTGCTGTGGCATAGCTCAGTCGGACTGATCGGGGGAGCAAGCACAAATTATTGTGGGGGCACACCTTATGTTTTTCTTTGTTTGTTCAAAAGTTGATAAGTTTGACTTGGCCCCCTGTGCCCCCCCCCCCCCCCTCTCCCCATCCATTACGGGGATTTACAGGAAATTACACAATATGACAAAGATGTAAACTTTATCCACTCATTCATTAAATGAGAACGAATTCCTTCGTTTATTCTGTAGCACTTGCCCCCCTATTCGTTTCAACAAAGCAATATCAAAATTCTGCCGTGCTCAAATTGCACTGATAACATTTAATACCTCAAACCTTGGGTTAGTTTGTTACAAACAGAACATTTATACTTGGAAATTAGTTCAAGCTGGTTGGGGGCACCAGCTTGTGAGAGGGGCTGTAACCTAGATATCGAAATGCTGGAGGCAGGGTGACGAAAAGGAGCTAGAAATATTTTTTCTGAGTCACAATAAGTAATACAGTTAAAATTACACGTTGAAGTCCTTCCCGTGCCGATTTTGGCATAATAAGCGGTGCCTATCTCCGATTCATTATCCCGAGGCCACACGTCTACTAAAGGTAGCAAAAGCTACAGAAGGAGGCCCGTCCTCTGGTAACTCGTGTGATTAACTTTCCCTTCCCCATTCTATAAATAATGAGTGCCTGGCTAGAGAAGAGAAGGTACTGTAATATATTGAGATATATTGCTTTATTACTTGCACCTTTGAAGATACCCTACCAAGGCTACCATATTGACATGTGAGTCAGAGTTGTGACTTGAATAAATACCCTCAGAAATGTAATCACTGCATCAAAGATATTCATCTGTTCATTCTGTTGGAGACTCCAGTATATTTCAGGTACCATGGACCTTCCGTGCATGAGGCGGACACTCTAACCCCTATAGCCAACATGCTCAGTATTGTAATACAGTACCAGTTCATAAATTGTCTAGCTTGCTTGTCCGATCAGGCAACTAAAATATTGTTCAACTAATATAGAACAATGTAATTTCATACACTTGTAAACCTCATCTGGAAGCAAGGGGGCGAGTCAATTTTATATTGGAGCAAGTAAAATGTTATAGTTTATGATTTGACTTGCCCTAATCATGTGCCTGCCAGTACAGAAAAAAGGTTAGTGTGGAGGCTTGACTATAATATAATTTGAATATAATATTGGGGGTTATTTCAATATATTAAACAATAAATAATTGATTCAATTAAAATTCTTAGCTGGGCTAGCCAGAGTCAAAGGAGATGGAATATACTAATACACCATTTAAACTGTCTAAAATGGTTTCTTAGAAAGTACAATATATCATTCCCCTACAATGACAGTCTATAAGGTGCAATAATGTCTAAAATCGTAAAATATTATCTGAAAAAATCTTCAGGATTGAAAGAGGCAGACAAAGAGAATATTAGGCATAATTTGTATCTTTTACATGCATTATAATGTGGTGTACCTCTATGGCATTATTTAATCAGCAACATGCTATTCTCTGGAGTTCATTACTCTACAAGGTGCAAGTACTGATGAATATGAACATGTAATTGTTTTTTGTCTAGCTTCGTGCACACACACACATCACACTCACACTAATTATATAATATTTCTATGGCCTTTGCAGAGTTCTGGTATTGAAACATGTACTAACCCATTGTCTATGTTAATTTGGTCCACCATGTACTACCTTTGTAGAAATAACACCCTATTTAGGAGTGATGGGTTAAAACAAAATTCCATGAGACGGGCGAGAATCAATTGCAATTTGTTACCATGGCCCATGGCCGTAAACGTTGAAATGTAAATATTAATTATTAATCAGAATGAGGCACAAGGACAGGTACACTTAGAATGTAAATTATTATATTGGCGCTAGACTTACAGATACATAGATACAATTTGTCAGTGTATGATTATTAGGTGACGAGAATGATGTTGATGTTGATGGTGGTTATGGAGATGGTGATGGTGATGGTGATGGTGATGGTGATGGTGATGGTGATGGTGATGGTGATGGTGATGGTGATGGTGATGGTGATGGTGATGGTGATGGTGATGGTGATGGTGATGGTGATGTTGATGTTGATGTTGATGTTGATGTTGATGTTGCTGGTGATGGTGATGGTGATGGTGATGTTGATGGTGGTTATGGTGATGGTGATGGTGATGGTGGTGGTGATGTTGATGGTGGTTATGGTTATGGTGATGGTGATGATAATGTTGATGGTGGTTATGGTGATGGTAATGGTAATGGTCATGGTCATGGTCATGGTCATGGCCATGGTGATGGTGATGGTGATGGTGATGGTGATGGTGATGGTGATGGTGATGGTGATGGTGATGGTGATGGCGATGTCGATGGAGATGGTGATGTCGATGTTGATGGTGATGATGATGATGATGATGTTGATGATGATAATGATGATGATGATGATGATGATGATGATGATGATGTTGATGATGATAATGAAGATGATGATGAAGAAAAATAAGAAGTTATAACAAGTCTGGTTTTAGAGAGGGATTATACTTAGTATTTCATTTTTTTAAGTCAGCAAAATCTAGTAGGGAACAGGACACATTGCCATCTTAAAATCAAGTGGGCGGAATCCATTCTTGGAAATAAACTTGCCGATTCAGTCCATTGAATCTTCATTAGCGAAAGGCCAGAGCGAATGTGTTTCGAAGAGATGACCTCTTGTACGAACGGGTCATGGCTCCGAAGCAACTAAATTCCTGCCTCCTCGAATATGTCTTCTTCTTGTAGGGGTAACCCATTCATTATGGGAACAGGGTGTATTACATATTTACTCTATAGGAAATGTAATTGTTGGTAGGCAAGGGGTTAAAACGTGTTGGCTAAGGCTTCTATATATAGACGGTTGGTTAAAGGAGAAGAAATGCCTTTTCTGCATTTGACCGCTCAGAAGAATAAGTCAAGGTCCCCAGGCAGCTTTCATTTCTTAATTACATTTGGCGATGTAACACAAAGCAGCTTTTAGTCAGAGGAACTATTGGTTTGGGAAGGGAAGCAGGGAGTACAGGGCGAATTGCCCCCCCCCCCCCCCATAATACAATTAGAAATCTTTCATCTTACAAAAATATGATCATCTTGTTTGATGCATATTTCTAAAGCATAAATAAATGACAGCTTAAGTAGGTTTCTACAATGCTTCCAAAGTGTGAATGTGATTATCTTCAAAGTACTTAAGGTGAATTAGCACCCATCTCTTTCTCAAACAACGATATATCGCTCTGTCTAATAGACTGTATGTTTTAATAAATACATCATGTACAGTATATCCCTACAGTCTTGCTGCTGATCCGATTGAGATTCATACCAATAAATATTGTGTCAAAAATAAAATTATAATTCATCTAAAATGCTCTATAGTATTTTCACATCTACAGTAGATCAAACATACATTATCTCCAATGGCCTCTCTCTCTCTTTCTCTCTCTCTGTCTTACCCGCCCTATCACTCTCACTCTACCTTCCGATCACTTTCCACTGCCATATTGGCGAGGTTATCATCACCTGGCTGTGAAAGTCAATTTGTATGGCCTCTTTATCCCTCCCCCTCACCCCCCCCCCCCCGACTCCAAACCATTGAAACACAATTTTCTGACTGACTACTTCCATTACTGACACATCACTCCAACCCAAACGTTCAATGTCAATAGACTTCTCCAGCCCTGAAGGTTAACAACATTTTGACAATTGACTATCCTCCTTCCCTCCCTCCCTCCCTCCCTCACTTCATTAAGAATTAAAATAACTAGCTTTGCTTAATACTCTAGATGTTAATTTGTAATTGTGCATAATGATTTTTAAGCAACAAACTCCCTCATTAATGGACAATACAATTTAACAAATTAATTTTAATTGCCCTTCCACCTCCCCTCCGTCCACCCCTAAGACATACACTCTTGTCATTTTACAATTATATAGTTATTTATTCCTTTTCTCTCATTATGTTGCTGCTTTCTCTCTCTCTGCCTGTCTAAAGTAAACATTAATTCCCCCTCTCTCTCTCTCTCGATCTCTGTCCCTCTTCTCTTCCTACGCATTCTCTATATATATATTTGTTCAACAAAATGTACTGTAACATAGGTAGTTGCCATGGAAACTGCCTAACATTAATGTGATTATAACTAACCCCCTTGTCCAGCAACCATTATACCATGTTCAATAGGCTTTTTATTTTTTTTATTTTTATAATGCGAGCCCACACATATTTCGTCAAGGTTACCTTAAGACCGTTCTATATAGTTATTCCTTTAATATATTCTAAGGAATTCCCACAAAACATCTGAGATCTATTCTCTGGCAGGAAGGCTTATAGTAGATTTTTGATCAAATTATGTCCGGAAAATATGTGCCTCGCTATCCATCCATATATATACATCCAGGCTATATTACAGACAGCTGCACGTCTGTGAACACGCAAGTTCAAATCATTCACCTAATGTACATTGTTTGATAGGAAATGGTGAATTTTGCAAACCCGTTCTTGTTCGCACAAATGTTAGAAGAAATACCATGGAATGTGCAATAGTTTGAACGTAAACTATTTCATTTGAACATGTACCTTAAAGTATTAAGATTTGTTATCCTAATCCTAAAGAATTCCCACACAGCATCTGAGATCTATTCTTTGGCAGGAAGGCTTACAGAAGATTCTTGATTGAATTATGTCTGTACAATATGTGCGTCGCTATCCATCCAGGCTTTATCACGGACAGCCCCACGTCTGTGAACACGCAAGTTCAAATCATTCAGATATGATGACATAAATGGTACCCTGGGGTACCAAATGAAAATCCGCCATTTTGTTTAATTATTTATTTATTTTTCAGGGCTGTACACTGGGGTACCAAAGAGTGTAAAATTAATTTCGTTATGCTTTATTTACGTTCAAAATGCTCTTTTTGCGGCCGGGGTAGCGTGCATACAAGCGCTGCATGCACAACGCAATACACCAGCGGCGTCCATGATTGCTCTGCGATGCGGTTGTACTTCGGGTGGAAACAAGATGGCGCTACACAACGCGGATACCGGGGTACTGCGCGTGTCATCATATATGTACATGGGAGAATGGGGAATTTTGCAAACCTGTTCTCGTTTGAACAAATGTCATGGCATGTGCCATAATTCGCACAAAATTTAATTGATACATGACATGTACATATGTACTGCATAATATAAATAATGAAATTGTTGTCTTCCTAATCCTAAAGAATTCAAACCCAACATCTGACATCTATTATTTGGGAGAAGACTTATTTATAGAAGAATCTTGATGAAATTACTTGTATGCAATATGTGGGTATACACATCCATTCTGCAGTGAACGCTCAATGCTTTCGCTACTGTACAATTGTACCATGTGGACATTGATTTTTGCCCACCCTGTCACATTTTGTGCAAATTTTGAATCTAAAACAGTGGCATATATTTTTAGCCACTAGGTGAGATGTTGGGCATGTCCCCCCCCCCCCCCCCCCATATCAGTCTGACCACGCAAAGTCACTGATCTGACTATAGAATGTACAATATTTTGAACAATATATTTAATAATGAAATGAAAATGAAATTAATAAACATGTACGATGTACCCATAAACTCATACTGGGTACACATTTCTGATTTGTGAATGCCCTTTGAGAAAATCAATTATAATAATACTTCAAACCCTAATACTCAAGTGAAGAACAATGAAGTGCACGTAAACGCACACACGCACACACATTTCTAATGGATGCCCTTTGACAAAATCAAATTACCAGCAATACATGATACAATCCTGTTCATTATGTAGAAGATGAAATTTGTGTTTGAAATTGTGTTTGATACTTTAACACAATATACATGTACTAGCTGTACCCGCGGAAATCCGCGGGTTTTTGTGAGAGAAAGGCGATGATGACATAACGATACTTTAAATCTTTACTATTCCCAGAGTCATAATTTAAATAGTATAAGACAAAATAAACACGGGCGACTCAATCCCGCCCCACAACCCGTCGTTGGACGGGGCCCCGACGCATTAGGGTCCCGTCCAACGATATCGGGCCAATGTATAACAAAATCATAATGGTTTAGTACCCATGGAAAGTTATTCAATTATCCCCCATATTTTATAGAGTCCATAATTTGTTCCGCTTGTATTAAATTAGATACAGTACACTATGTTCGTGTACTTGCTAATATACAGTAGCTTCGCCGTTGACCCCCCCCCCCCCCCCCCCCCCCCGCGACTCCAATTGCCTGCATGACACATAACCCGTCGTGTCCCATGAACGTTTCATATCCAATCTAAGTTCTCCGGCGTATACATTTTGTCATATTCTTGTGAAACCCGATGATATATTCCTTTGAAGGGAATAGTAGCCGTCTATGCATCCCATAAACTTTTCATATCCAATCTAAGTTCTCCGGCGTATACATTTTGTCATATTCTTGTGAAACCCGATGATATATTCCGTTGAAGCAAGGATATGGGAGTTCCATGGTTGAAGGGAATAGTAGCCGTCAATACATGCATTGCATAATAAATGAGCAGATACCCCCCCCCCCCCCCACCCCAGGCGTCTTCTCTTCGCGGATGGCATAATACACTCATCTTACCGCAAGATGTCGAGATGTATACAACTCCACTGCTCCACCATTGTCCACCCCGCTTTATTCACTTCAATGCACTTTGCACGCCCACTCAGCTGTGTACAAAGCATGTGAGCTCGCGGACTTAATACATCTTACCATAAGCTGGCGCAATTATAGTATCGTGTACGGTAGGGCGAATATATAGTGACCAGAGACGATGGTCAGCAGGTCAGTGAGCTATGCAAATAAACTACGGTTCGGTGGGGTAATTAGATGACTGCGCGACGTGTATACACGGCTGTACAGCCATTGCGCGTTGTATAACCGCAGCTAAATTGAAGTTGTCGCATTTTGTCGTCGATGCACTTACAAACACGATGCCAATCGGCAATAGCGATCATTACCATACCATCCGCGTAATATAAATATTGATATTTATCAAAACCTGGGTAGTTTCGCAACGTGTTATATCTAAAATGGTTTCTCGATATATTATTTGTTTTATCTACTCCAATTTATATTCTTACAAATACTTTTACGGCGATAAATCGTTAGTCAATGCTCGGCGTCTTAAACGGGCAATTGACATTGCTGACTTTCCCTTTTCTTCGATCTGGACGACGACCACGGGGCGGGAGCGACTCGGGAATGCCTTATTGTCCTCCGCAAAACGTATATCCTTTGATCGCGACGGTCGGGAAGTCGCCGAATCCTCGGGGTGAGGATATCTCGAGTGGGAACCATTTCGGAGTTTGAAGCTTACCGTATTAATATAATAGATTATTAGTATTAAGAGATTCAATTCATGTCTGTTTCATTATAAATGTATTCATTAGCAACATGTGTCATAATGTAGGTATTTGCTCAAATTCTTCGAGATCGATCATGTTATTTTATGACCGCGCTTATTGGTGTGTGCCCTGACATAAATTAAATTACATGTACATATATATAATGTACTGTAGGCCTACAACTCCATATTGGCTATACTTGATACTTGATGAGGTAATCCCTTGATGCAGCTGCAAAGCTATACTGGGATGATGTGCTAGTGTCCCCAAATTCCTTTACTTTAAAATAACCACCATTTGGCTTTGCATTCAAATGATCAAAAATTATTTGATACATATACGCCCTTTTAGAATTCAGTTAGTGGCAATTTCATGCATCACCAGTCATAGATTATACAATCGTGTAGCCAGAAAATAACAAAATACAAAAGTATGTACAGTAGTGTATGCATACAAGAGCGCAAATTCAATTATTAGCAATTTCTTACGTGGACAATATTGCCGTAATCTGACAAAAGGAAGCAACTGACAATTTAATGGATAGACATTTTGTCAATGTCGGGTTGAAAATCTGCTTGCCCAATCGGGCCACTAAAATATCACTTTTATACATTTTTGCTGGCCCCAGGCCAGCGGGCCAGTGCGAGTGTCGAGCCCTGCTTAAGTGTATAAATTTATCAGCTAATGAACTTTCAATTAGTATACAATTCTTATTATTTATTTTTGCGGACACAAGTCTGATTTTGTGAGAGCCGGTCACATATGAGATGGATGCACTCTCAGTGATATTATTACAGGCAAATTATATTTCTTGTGCAAACAACTTTAAGGAGATACTCCATACATCTGCATTTTTTTCTTCTGCTGATTTCACAGCGAGAGAACAAATTTGTTGGTGTTTTTTTTTGGTCATATGAATATCTATTTTGCTTTCAAAATGAGAGTGATTTGCTCATTTATAATGTGATACACAGTAAATAATGCCTTCATATTACTTTTTGTATTAATAATAACATCCTACTTTAAATACTCCATGGCAGCTTTGACATTTTAGCATGCATTTAACTCCAATTGTTTTATAAATGCAATTTTTTTTAATAATTTATAAGGAACATTTGAAAGTGTAAATTTATTTGTGTTTTTTAATTTGGAAAAGGTGATAAAGAAGTTATCACTTTCACAAACTGTATGATAAATTGTGTAATGAATGCATTTTTGTAATCATATTTATAGTAAAATACTATTATTAGATCATGTTGACAATATGTCAAATATTTCAATCAAACCAAATACATATAAATTGTGACATGGTGTTATGTGTGTATTCGATTGGTTGGCACGTATATCTGTATGAAACTGAGCTACATGTACAAGCATTACTTACACAATCTAGATCTGTTTATTCATTGTTTTCTTGTTAGTTTCTGATGTTTAAAATATTAAAAAACAAGACTTATTACATATTTTCATGGCTTCAGCTCATTTCTTATTGACACTAAAAGCAAACAGGAAATGATGCAGTACACAAAATATCAACTTTCTATTTGGATTAAATATCAACTTTCTATTTTGATTATTATGAAACTTCAGCTTCCTACAAAGCTTGGACAATCTAGTATAACTACTAAATACATGTATAGTCAAATGGATCTAGCACATTAAAGTGAAATTCTCTTCTACTGCCGACAATTTAAAAAGATGTATAGACATGTAAAAGGCACAATAAATAATGTGTTATTTAAGCCAAATCTGAACTCTACATTAGTCAAACTTAACACAGATTGATGCACCCAACATATACAAAAAGCCCACATGGATATGGGACAACCTGGCAGGAACAATAGCCATGCTTACTTCTCTAACATTTCATCATTACAAAGAGAACAAAAATAGCATTTTTAGCACTTCACGCCCATGTTCATGTCATAAATATGGCCTTTATAATTTAGATAATTTGGATAGTGTTATCTGGAATGTTTTATTATTATACAAAATTACCAAAACTGCTCTTTGGCTTTAAGCTGCTCTTTGTCTTTAAGCTTCTCGGATCAAGTTTCTACGATTACTGCTACTCTGTCTCTATCTAGGATTAAAGGATTGCTGATAACAGCTCGACAGACAAGAGGATTTTGATATCAAACAAACAAATGGCTCAGAAAAACAAGGTTTGATATCAGTCAGAACCAAAAACCAAATATGGTTAGTAATATATGATTGAGACATTAGTTTTAGTAGACCATTACTGATACAGGCAGAATATGGTTTCCAGAAATGTATGTTACCAGAATATGAAAACATACCATACTATTTTATTAAAAGCAGGTAAACGTGTGAAATAAAGAAAGTAAGGAATTACAAAGACTGCCCTTACATAAATATAATGTGTGTCGCAAGCCTGAACTACAGAGGCGTAGCTTGGTTGGGTTATACAAATGATTGGGAGGGCACACCTTATTCTATTTCTTTGTTTTTTAACAAATGTTCCTCACTATAGATATTATCTATTGTTTTTTCAAACTTATTGGGGGCATAGCCCCCCCCCCCCCCCCCTACACTACTGAATATGTCTGCTACATTGTTAGTGCCACAATCGGCTCTTGGGGCTCAGAATAGATGCCTTTTACAAAATCCCAAGTTGCTCTGCAAGGTGATTATCATCTCTCCTTCCTTCCTTTTTCTTGAAGCGAGCTAATTGCTAATTGCTAATTTGACAGACGGCATCCTTTCTTTGGACTGACAATTTGACAAGATCTTTTGTAGCATGTAAAACCTTGCCTTAACGAACTGGCGATGATTTAATTCTAGTAAAGTACACATTTTCCATTGAACCAAGTCCGTATCTTAAGATACAGCGCTCAATGGGTTAATGGTTTTGGGATTCCCACATTTGCACAACTGCTTATTTCACGAGAAAAAAAAACATTAATTAGGAAAAACATGAATGCTTTCTTGCGAAGTCCTGGAGCTAATTTGACATTTCTTGTTTTTCATCTTGCAAAGACAAGGTAATTTGACGATTTTGTTTTTATTTTGTTATGTTGCGAAGACCAGCTTATTTTACATTTATCGTTTTGACTCGTATTTTGTCCACATCATTCGTCACATCTGACCTTCAAGAATCTACTCTCTTACATGTAAATTCTAGGATTTATTTTATAACTCCAAATGATTAATAACATTAATCCAAGCCAGACTTGAATGTGACAAGACCTTTTAGATTTTTTTTAAATTTAAGTCTTCTAGAACTTATTTTTACCACTTTGAGTGCCAGAGATTGTACAGCTCTATGGCATCTGTGTGCATTGTGTGGTATAAAAATGTGAGCTTGGCATTCACGGATTTAAATCCAAGGATTTAGGTTTTGTTTAATCCAAGACTCTGGACAGTGACTTTATGAAATATACAATTTTCAGGTTGTTTTTTCATGACCAGCAACTTCACATCTTGTATAGATGATGGTGGTGAATGCAAATAATTTTACATTTTGTAATACAAAAGGGAATGCTTTTTGCTAATCTTCACCGTAAACATATATGTGACCGGCTATTACAAAACACTGCACTTGTCAGTAAAAATCAAAGTGTAGATTTCTAAACATACCATTAGAAAGGCCTCATCACGAGCTTTCATTTGATGCTTTGTTCTAACGAATTGGTCAATAATTAGCGAAGATATAATTGTTTCAATTTTACAAACACAGGTCTTTTACACACGTAATGTGAACTTAAAATCCTCATTACTTCAGAACATGAATTGCCGACAATTGCCGGGGTTTTGCTATAGCCGGTCACATATTGCCTTCAAGATTCTGAAATCCCATAGACTTTGTAATAGCCAACTAGGTTCCCACAGACACGGAGGTAAAATATTATGCATTTACCGTAAAATGATATGTGACAGTTGGAAGAGAATTCTTGAATTTGCTCTGGTCATCTGTTGATGGCGTGTGAAATGTATTCCTTGCTTGTATGCTAATTGGTCATCTATTCAAAAGCTTTTAAATAAACGCAGAAGGGTAGACGATATCTTCATGGTCCAAAACGTACAAAATGTAAACAAGAATATCTACTCTCAAAATGTGCTCTGTAATGATGAAATATGACAGTGCTGATTATTGTTGGTCATGATCATAAACTATTTTAATGAAGAAAGGGTCCATTTAAAATGTATCTAATTGTACCTTCTTATATAATGTAACAAAGAATATGTATGAGCAATATCTTTTAAACAAAATCTGCTCTTTAAATGTACTCCTAATACTGCAAATGTGGATGTGGTGTGGCAAGATTGGTAGAGCGCGCGCTTTCCCATCATGAGATCCCAAGTTGGAACCCTGCCCACGGCGTTTGTCCTTCAGCAAGACAATTTATCCACTATTGCTGCTCTCTACCCAGGTGTATAAATGGGGACTGGTAGGAGGTGAAAGCCTTTACGTGAACGATCTTCTTGAGCCCACTGAGCGCTTGGAAGGAATACTCCCCAGGGAGTGGAGATGGTGCACACAATGTGTGCTGGTTTGCATTGTATCCTATGACCGGGGTAATAATATAATTGTAAAGCGCTTAGAGATGATTATCAATCGTGATAGGCGCTATATAAATAGTGTATATTATTATTAAATTATTAAATATGACAAACAAAAGGTGAATTTAAGATGTCAGTAATAACATTCTTAACTCAAGATGTGTAACAACAATAATCACATTTTTTTGCTATGTTTATTGTAAACCTTTCAACCAAACATTTTGAAAGTTATATCACCAAACAAACATTGAATTTGGCTTCAAAGCGTACCATCTTAGAAAGCATATTTGTTCACATATGTTTGCTATTAATAGCAAACCTTGCAACTAAAAATTACATCACCCAAGAAACAGCATTTTGCTTTAAAGCGTAAACTCTAGAACATCTTAGAAAGCATATCTTGTCACTCTATATACTCTTTTGTTCCAATCTTGTGAACTGAAAAGCTAATAATGATTAACGCATGCTCCCACACATATTCCCAGTGTGTACGCTAATTGGCAAATCCTTTTATATGGCCCTGAACAAACACAAAACAGCAGATATATGTATGTAGCTCAATTAGTTTTCTAACGCTACTAAACAAACAAAGGACAACGCTGAAAATACATGTAGCTCATTAGTGTTTCTTTAATCTTCATAATTGGCTTCAAGAAGCAGAGACCATAATATCTGTGACTCTGGATCGAATTACTCTTTTCTTAGTGTGCACTTCTGGGGAGCTTATACAGTACCTTTGTGTGCAGAATTGGCAACATTATGTTATTTTCAGTGCATTTTTCTTTGTGGGAGAATGTATGAGAACATTAATACAAAAATGTACAGGTTGCATAAATTTATGTAAAAGTGTAAAACGGATACACACAAATGGACATGAATTATTCATATCTTTTGAACTTGCAATAAGCGATTCATAACTTGATTATGAAAGTACAGTCAAACCTGTCTATAGCGACCGCTTAAGGGACCGGCGAAAAGTGGTCACTATAGACAGGTGGTCACATAAGACAGGTTGGCGGTCATTTTGAATTTCTGCTCGCATACTGTGCCTACATGTATGTGTAATTAATTGGCAACTGTATACAGGCACGTGTTCATAGTTTCATTTAGTATTTTTACAAGCATAACCAGAACACAAATTTAAATAATATATTGGCATTATATTTAAAATTATAAAATGTTTGTAATATCTTTTTAAGTGAAATTAAATTGCAAAATGTGTCATTTATTTACTCATATATGACAGAATCAGCTACGCTTATATGCGCAAGTGTATAGTTTTCTATATAATTCTGAAGTCAAGATGCATTGTTTGGTCGTAACAAGTGCACAGATTATTATTGAAAAGAGTGAGAAACACCCCACCTTGGCGATTAAAATATTTTTTAGAATGATGTCAAATCTGTTGTGATGTTGCGTGAGTATACTGATATCCATACAATCAAATGTATTGACAGATTTTCTTACCTTTGACCTGAGCTTTAAATTGAGAAAGATCTAATTTTTGCAACACCTTCTAAAACAAGAATCAATTACTGTCCATACTTCGTCCCCTTTGAGGGGCAATCCATCCCATGAGTGAAAAATAAATAAATAAATAATAATACAATTTAGTGTAGTTTATTTCTTACCTTTTTGCCATCTGCTGTACACATTTTCTTGATGGGAAGCTTGAATGTCTCGCTGATGTCTGCGAGAATATCCTCAAAACTCTGAGCTGTTCGCCGGTTCAGCAGCATCATATGCTTGGTTTGGGGATCGCCGTTCATCATCACGATAATCTAAAGAAAGAACCATGATACATCAGATAATCAACCCTGTCTATAAACAGCCAGTTTTGTTTTTGAAAATGATATACTTTTCTGATAAAATACTCATTCCACGTTTCATCCTACCACTATCAGAGATTGGGAAACATGTATAGTTTGTCTATTGAACTATTTCAACTACAGTCAAACCTTTTTAATATAAATACAAAGCTAGCTGCAGGAAAACAAATCATATGCAGACGACCAATCATTCAAAAAAACAGATGGCGGGTATAGCAAACATTGTCATAGATAAGTTTGGTACTCTTTAGCTGGCGGCTGTCATCAGCTAATGACAACGTCTACGAAAGAAAGAGAAGAATACGATATCACAATACTATAATAGTGACCACCCTGGGGAAACAAGAAAGTGGCCACTGCAGACAGATGACCTCTATAGACAGGTTCTATAACATTGGTTTTTCTCTCCAGGGGATCACTTTCGGTGGCTACTATAGGAATGTTGGCCACTATAGACAGGTGGCCGCTTAGACAAGGTTGACACAGGTACGTTACTGTTAACACAACACAATAACCACAGCAAATTCTGCTGTTTCTTGCTTCATAATATTAGCATCAACATACAAATAAATACAGTCAAACCTGTCTATAAAGACCACCCAAGGGAGATAGAAAATGTGGTCTTTATCAGCAGGGGGTCTCTTTAAAGGTAAACTGCATTCAAGAGAGCCAGGATTAGTGGTCTCTAAAGCCAGGTGGTCTATGTACAGGTGGTTGCTAGAGCAGGTTTGACTGTAAATCATTTTTAGAAAAAGAATATGAAGAATTTTATTTGTACAAATTTCAATTATACTCTTACCTTCTTTGGGGTGTTCGAAACCCTCTGCTGGTACATGACCGGCTCCCCCGTCGCACCTGGGACCGATCCATTCATCTGCGGGGAGGACGTTGACGACGAGTTGTTGCTCTTGACGGATCCATTCGTGTAAACGTTCATGGAGGATGCGGCGGCCCTCGACTCCTGTTTGTTGAGAAGTCTGGTGTTGCGCCAAACCTGCGGCTGTTTGACTTTCTCTAGGTTCAGCGGTTTCTTCTTCTTGTCGTCAGACACCACGTAAGCTCTCCCATCCTCCAGCTCGTTGATATCGCGCACGTCGTGCACGCCGCCCGGCGTGTAGACGTTCCGCGCACCGAACGGGAGGGAGACCTTCGTGGTGAGTTCCTGGAGAAGAGCGTCGAAGTTTGGGTAGCGGCGTTTCGTCACGGCAATCTTCAGCCCACTGAAGTTGGTGTCCTTCTTATAGAAGGTGATCACCTTGGCCTTGGAGCCGCCGGGGCCCTGCCCCTTTTGCGGATTCATCGCGAATGTTTCTTTAGTCTGCTTGTGTCTTTAAGCGACAGTGACAGTTTGGTCCTTATACATTTATAGTGGTAGTTGATGTTTAGTTATTAAGCAAGAGTTTTCAAGCTTGCGCAGATTCATTGTGAATAATCTGCAGACGTTTCACAAAGTAGTTAATCCTTTATGACCACGACAGTTCGTTTCACTGATTCATCATGAACCGTCTGCATACAACACAAGCCTTCAGAAAGTTGTTTTCAAGATGTCTCCACCATGTTCCTGGGTTCTTACCAAGTTCTCCTTGGTTCCTTGGTTGTCACTGTGAAAGTCAAATCAAAATCCTAGAGAAAGAGAACATTTAAGAGAGAATTATTTAAGATGTTATCCCATTGGTTTATGTTAGCTTCAGCTACATTATTTCTGAGAGAAATTTAATTTAATTCAAACATATAGGGAAACTGACCAGAAATATATTGTGATTAAAAGAAGGCAAAGAAAATGGGATTGTTTTCATTCCCGTTGGAATCCCATTTTCTTTGCCTTCTTTTAATCACAGAAATTAAATTTGTTCCTTGTTGCCTGATCGGGCATGTAAAAAAGCCAAATGTTTCTAGCCCAAATCCTGAAATCCTAATTCCATTTGAGTGATCCAAAACAAAACTAAAACTAAATGTTGGTCAAATATGGTTCATCCACCAAAAGAAGTAAAAACATTTCATCTAGAAAACGACAAAAATTGCAACGGTTCACAAGACAAAGTCTGATATTCAGCAACAAAACCCTACACTGACACACATTAAGAAATCAAGCTTTTCATTTCAAAACAACAATGGATACTTACTTTATATTTGGCCAATAAATTCAAAATACTATCAAATGAAGTTGTCATTATTACATGGCGAACAACAAGAAATGAGAACAATCACAAAACACTTTTCATCAACATATACTTTTATCTTCATGTGTCCAAATAAATCAAGATCCTCCCGCCAACTTAACCGGTGGTACACACAAAGCTATTACTAGAATTAGAGTTTGTTTCGGTCGCCTCTATATTTCACAAGCACTAATGATGCAACATGCACAGAATGTATTCTAAGCTTGTTTTCATTTCTAGTAACAAGAATTTAAGAAGCGTGTTGTATCCTTAATGTCTTCGTCCACCGTTGATCCCTAATTAGCAAATTGCCTTCACGACTTTGTAAACAAGAATTTCTCCTAAAGAAAATTAGGAAAATACAAAAATACTCTTCAGTATCAAAGGCCTGCAGTCGATACACTCGTGTGTGGATACATCAAGGAATGGATTCTTAATGTATGATACATAGAGTATCGTTGGTTTACGGCAGAATCGTCACACTAGAATGTCAGTCGGTTTTCCTTAATGCCCCCGAAATATAATTACGTTAAAAGTCAAAGAGCATTTTGAATTGCTGATTTCTCTCCTGCATGTTGCCTCTTTTCATAGCTCGTTACATCTAGCTTTCTACCCTTCTCACATTCTCTCTTTCTTTATTTCTTTTCCTCTTCTTCTTTTTTCCTTTCTCTTTCCTTGTTCTTTTTGTTCCATTTCTTTCCTCCCATGCACTCCTTGTAATATTCCCATTTCCCACTTTTCCACCTTTCTTTCTCTCCAAATTACATCTCCTTCTATTAAATAATAAACAAATGTATCCGTTTCTCTCTCTCTTTGTACAATGATGCATATCATAACTATTCTATTCTTTTCTTGTTATTTTCTATTCTCTCTCCCTCTCCTTTTATCTCCAACTATATATCTTATAAAATATGTTCATCTAACGAGATATTATATTGATCAGTAGCTTTGAATGCATGTATATCTGTCTATCTATCTCTTTCTGTCTACCTTTTTGCTATAGATGCCTTTATATCTCTATAATCTTTTTTTTACATATATATCTATCTTTCTATACATAGATGTGCATCTTTGTGAAATCTATCTCTCACACCCTTATATCTGTCTCTTGGCCATTCTCCCCATCACCACTTTGAGTTACTTAGTCATCACTACACATCTAATGCAAGCTGGATAAGGGCAGGCCTTAGAGTGCCCTATCATCCCATGACTACAATCACCTATTAACACAAATCATTTCACACTCTCCCTCTACCCTACCTTCCCCTTAACCTCCCACCCCTCTACCCCTCCCTCAGTTAACCCCCTGTCCTCCCCTTCCCCCTCATCTCACAATTTCTCCCTCTCTCCCCTCGGCCCTCCATTTATTTATGGACGTTTGTATACAATCTATCTAGATATCTCCCTCCCTCTTTTTTTTTTACTTCATCTTTTGTTCTCTCCATATTTCTTTCTCCTTACCTTTTAAAATTCTATCTCCCTCCACCTTCTGTATTTCTCTTCTCCCTTGTCTACTCTATACTCACTCTCCATTACTTAATCTCCTCTCCCTCTCATCTCCTTCTTACAAACTCTCTCACAATTTCTCTCTCTTACTTTTGTCTCCATCTTCTGTGTTTTCCCCTCTCTTCTTCTCTTCTTTTCTCCCTCTCCTTGTTTGTCTCCTCTCCTTCTCCCAATCTCCATCTTGCAGTCTCTCTCTCAATAGCCCTCCCCCATCCTTGTATTTCCATATCTCTCCCTCTCCTAATCTTCCTCTCCCCCTTCTCTCCATCTCCACACACTGTCACGATCTCCATCTCACAATCTCCCCCTCCTCCCTTCTTTCCCTCTCCCCTTCTCACAACCTCTCTCTCTCTCTCTCACAATATCCGTCTCCTTACCTTTGTTATCTCCCAGATCTCCCTCTCATCTGCTCTAGACATCTCCTCCTCTTCATCTAATGCAACTATGCAAGGTGGATATGTGTAGACCTTCAAGCGTCCTGCTGCCTTTATGGATCGCATCACCTCCTATAAGACCCACTATCATCTCACTCTCTCCCTCCAATAATAACTCGAAACCCTGACTGATGCAAGTACAAACTAGAGAGGAAGAGGACCCTGTTTTTGTGTCTTGACGTTTTCTCCGTTGCCACGGCAACCTTAAAATACACCTTCTGTGCAAAGAGCCCTAATTGGAAGGGAATGCAGATGGTTGCCATGGCGATAGAAATGTGTGGAATCTACAAATGTGTATTCTGTATTTTATTTGTTATATGATCACACACATGGTTACTTTTGCGAATGACAATGTATCGAAAAAGATTTGCTCGCTTGAATGGAAAATAAGTGTCTGCAAGTCGTGATGCGCAAAGTCAGTTGGAAATTAGAAAATATCTGATGCCCTCCTTTCTGGCCATTAACTCTCAGCAAACCAGGGATACTGCAGTTCTATAAACCCATACTCTCCTAGACATTTCAATTATCACATAGGTTATATTTAACACCGATAAGCACCCATTGTTGAATGGGTTAATAGTGTGCATGGACAGTACATATTTGCACATTTACACATGTACATGTACATGCTCTAATCTCTAGCTTGATCTGTTGCTTACGGGAACCGAGTGGGCCATGTACAAAGTCTATGGAGATTTCATAATCTTGAAGGGAACAGGTTAATGTATTTCCTCTCTCTCATCTCAATTATTTGTTTGTCCTTCCTTCTTCTGCTTCTATCCTCGTTTTCTTTTCTCTTTCTCTCCCTTTTTGTGTTCCTTTCTCTCTATCTCCCAATCGTTTCCTTTTTCTTCTCCCTTTTCTTTTGTTCCCTATATTTTCTTTCTCCGTCATCACTGAAGGCAGGAACTGAAGAGTGTATCTTCAACTACAACATATGTAAAAATCAATAAAGTCCAGTTTTATCATTTAGAAGATAGAGGTACATGTCTGCATATTAACAGGAAAATATATCTTTGAAAAAATGAAACCTTACTCATTGCATTTGAGGTTTATTTTTGAAGATATGATTGACCCATTCAGGACTGATTGATTCTGTTATTACATGTATTCTCCATAGACCCAAGCACAAGTATAATACATTAAATGAGCACGTCACTAAATATGCATAGGTGCAGAGCTAGCTGCCAGACTCTAGAGAACAAAATCATACTGGCTATCCTAAAAAAATCATATTTTTTCGCGAGACCAATATATACAATATAAAAGTTGGTTCTGTCAATCACACCAGCGCTTTTAGTCTATGGAGATAACAGAATCTCGAAGGGTAGGGGTTTATTTCAAGCAAATTTAGATCACAAGACACCCTGATACATCCTCAACTGGCCTGATTTTTCGAGGGAGAGGGCCGGAGGAGTGAGGAGAATCTACGTACAAACCTATACCAGCAATCTAGATCCTACACGTTTCCATAATCAAAATGTTGCCTCTAGAAATCATGTGTATGTGGTGTGTGTGTGCATAACTACTTTGTATGATACGTATCATACAAACATGCTTATAAAGGCAATGGGTAAGTAATATACACAGGACCTAGATCCATGACTTGAAATAACCACTGGCCCACTGGCTCGCTAGTAGCTTTGGGCCACCATGTTTTTGTTGACTCCGATCTCTTTGCCCAACTGGGCAAACCAAAAATATGTTTCCTTTATTCTGTGATACTCAATTCTGGTTTTGGGCCACGAAATAGAAGAAATGCTTCATTTTCTTGCCCAAATTGGACCACTATAGGAAAAAGTTAATTTCTATCACATTGGTTTGCTATATATATCGCACAGCCGCAAGCTCTGAATCACACCGCAATATCCTGTGCAAACAATGCATGCTAATAAAAGCTTCCATCGCATTATTTTGCAGTGGCCAAATTTACTCTTTTTTGTGCAAGTTTACAAAGATTTCTTAGAATTCCCAAAGGGTCTTCCCCTCTTGGATGCCCCAAAATGACATAAATTTGTCCAAATATGACATGAGTTTACCTGAATATGACATGAGTTTGCCTGAATATGACATGAGTTTGCCTGAATATGACATGAGTTTACCTGAATATGACATGAGTTTACCTGAATATGACATGAGTTTACCTGAATATGACATTAGTTTGCTTGAATATGACATGAGTTTGCCTGAATATGACATGAGTTTACCTGAATATGACATGAGTTTACCTGAATATGACATTAGTTTGCTTGAATATGACATGAGTTTGCCTGAATATGACATGCGTTTACCTGAATATGACATGAGTTTACCTGAATATGACATTAGTTTGCCTGATAATTACATGTTTTGTCAAAATTTGAGGTGCCTTTTGCTGTAATATGGCCATTTTCAAAACTCTTAAGGTGCTGCAGCCCCCTAGACCCAACACCTACCCTCAAAAGTTAGAAGCCTTCTTTAATCACCCGAGGCATGGGAATTTACAAAAAGCTACCCGCAACTAAAGGGTTAACATCAATTTAAAGGGTACCACCACCCAAAAATAATATTCTTATTATAGAAAGGTAACATCTTTAGTATTCCATTCCTTCAACAAGCTCACAAAAATATGTTTTCAGAAAAAAATATATAATTGGAAAAAGCATCACCATTCTCAACCATGCTTTCATGCGGTCTGAATTGCGAAGACTATATGCGTGCAGAGCCAGAGCGCTCTGTGCAGAGCGAACGAATCATCCGGGATTCTATTGACGTACGCATGAAAGCATTGGCGCACTCGCAAATGCTTGGCCCGTATGGAACCAGGAAATAGCAGTGATTCCGTAAGTGGTGGAAATTAATTGATTTGTTTATGAATTACACAACCCTTTGCAAAATGTCGGGTATCTATTTGATATCACAAAACGGTACCAAAACATATAATAATGTGTTGTCCTTTGCCTGGTGGTCCCCTTTAAGCATAAAAGAAAGCTGACCAGAAGATGTAATGTATTTGATAAATGGAAATGATCAAACAAAGTAAGGCTCTGCCAGGAATTGAACCAAATAAAACAATTCAACATCACGATCAACCCTCAAAGCAAATGTTGTCAGAGCACATACATGTATGTTACGTCGCCCAAATGAAAATGTCAAAGTTAAAGTTTGTTTTTATTATTTCAAGGGAAACTAATATTCATAAAGCTCCTTTAAAATATAGACCTGTCTAGATACATGTTATGTCACGAGCAAAGTTTAACAAATACCGTTATGTATTGAAATACAATAGCGGTCTAACTTTATATTTTTCACAAAGGGCATCCATAGCGGAACCCTTCATATATGATAAACAAGCAAGCAATTAGGATAATTACACATTTTTACAATCCTTTTTCTCCTCGTTAGCCTAATTGATTGTAGCTACCGTATTTGTTGGTGTATTAACCGCTCCGGTGTATTAACCGCACCCCTAAAAAAAAAAAAGTGCGGTTAATACGGTCGTGTATTAACCGCACCCCCTTTTTTTTTTTTTCTTTTTTTTGAAAAAAGGTGCGGTTAATACACCAGCAAATACGGTAGTACGAGCTGTCCTAACCTGTTTAAGACTGATCAGCGCATACTCAGGCTCAGGGCAGTATAAAAGGCATGTTGTGACAAAATTACATTGTTTTTAAAGGGATCTAGATAGTCATAGTACATTGTCAAAATCATCAAAAATTAACAGGTACTTTTATAGCAGTTATAATAATAATAATAATGGTATTTTATTCAACAAAATGTCACATTCACAGCTGGGCAATTCCATACTAACGGACGTACATTTCAGACACTTTAATAAGCTATTCCAGTCAGTGTGGGAATTCCTCAAGAGGTCTAGTGTGCTATATGTATGACATTCAGTGAGGGTTCAATTATTGCAAACTTGTATGCAATATTATCAGCATTATGACCTTGAAATAATTGAAAACATCACCGTTACGGACGTACGCAGAGAAAGTGATTTTTCTGACATTTGAATTTAAAATGTAAAACTCTGTGAATTGTGAGATACATTCCATTGAAATGATACATTATCATTTCATTTAGATGTTAAATGATAAGAATCACCCCCAAAAAAAAATTATTTCCACTTCTAATTAAGAATTAATTAGACTGCTTCTTTGTTACGGACGTACAGTTACGGACGTACAAAGTTTCCGTTACGGACGTACAAGTGCAAAGTCTATGGGTCACAAATTATTTCTTGGAAAGTATACCGTATTTGCTGGTGTATAAACCGCACCTTTTTTCAACAAAAAAAAAAAAAAAAAAAGGGGGTGCGGTTAATACACGACCGTATTAACCGCACTTGTTTTATGCATAAAAATTCTTTTTTGACATAATTAATAATTTTCCAACATAAAAAATTGCCAGAGCCAAAATGATTTCTTTGTATTTCCTTGTTTTGTCCATTTCTTATGTATTTCATTGTTTTTTCAACTTATCTATTTTTTTTTTTTTTCGATGAAATTGATTATTGACCATGGTCCAATCAATTTTAGACTAAAATTAAATAATGGCAATGATTAGAATGGAAAAAATTAAGGGTTTATAAGTGAATCTTATAATTACCTAATTTCCATAGGATTTGTACACAAATCACAAAATTTAGGATTTCTTAGCTGACATTCACTTACAAAAGGTCACATGACTTTGCAACGGTATACCTGTTTTCGCAAATTTGGTCTCAAAAGTTGCGTAATATTTCAATGAAAAAACTCATGAAGCTGCACAGCGATACCTATGAGCGTTGTAGAATTATCACATGAAATGTCAAAGAGGGGGTGGATTCCGTTACGGACGTACGTACACATTTGTATATTGAATAATTACTTAATTAGTGATGATTGGAGAACTCTAATGTACTATTTTAGTAGAGGGTCTTGAGCTTGCTTTGCATTAACATTTTCATTTTTATTGAATTGTTCGTCTTTATGAAAAATTGAAATAATGTGTTTTTTCGTTACAGACGTACACAACCAAAAGAATGTTAACATTGATTTACAATAACAAATAATTAAAAGAGCCAAATTCAATTCCACTTCAGATTTGTTGTTCACTAGGTTATTATCTTCAAATCTATCACTGTTAATGATTTGTCATCACCTTTTATAATGTAAATATTTAGTAAATTGAATTATACATCATCATGGTGATAAGAAAGTATCAAATTTTTTCCTCACTTTGAAAGGATCTTGTGACCTTGACCTTGGGTGAAAATATATTTAACTACTGATTTCTGAAAGTTCATACATTTAACTTTAATATGATGTATCACTTAGTTTAATTTGATCATTTTGAAAAGTTGGTCTCCTGGTTGACATATTATGGAATTGCCCAGCTACAAGCTGAATTGCAGTGTCATTTGCAACAATATTTACAAACATGGGAATAACATTAATGAACTCACGAGGTATAAAGAAACCGTAATATATTATATACAATAATTAGTTCTCATATATACCTCATTATATTTGTATTACGTTTTTATCAAAGTATATAGAGCAGCGTTTTGTTTTCGGAATGTATCTTTCATTTTGAAGATATGTATGATTAAAGGAGAAGTTTCCCCACCTACAATTTACTTTTGATTATGTTCTCTACACAATTAAAACACGATTTCATGCAAATACAGACATTACAATAGTATGTCCAACGTTTGCCCTTTGAGCAAAGGAGGGGCATCATTCAAAGTCAATCGCTGTATGGGCTAACCCCATTCATCGCGTACAGCATGGAGGCTGCCATTATATGTTTTAAAACCCGGATTTTTAATTGTTCGCGCTAAAATGTTACGTCGTACCCGAACTTACAAGCTCGGGCTCTTTTTGTTAGCTCTCGCAGCTCGCAGGGATTGTGCACAAACACAAAAGAGTAGTTTGTGTTTGACGTCACATTTTTGAGCGAACAATTCTAAATCCGAGCTACATAAACGTCAATGGCAGCCTCCATGCTGTACGCGATGAATGGGATTCGCCAGTACAGCGAGTGACTTTGAATGATGCTCCGTCCTTGCCCAAAGGGTAAATGTTGGTCGTATTTACATGAAATTCGGTTTTAATGTGTAGGGAACTTGATCAAAAGTAAATATATGGTGGGGAAACTGTCCGTTTAAAGTGTTCAAATTTATAACTATTTAATGGATAATTGTAACTGTATACAAAGTCAGTGCAATGAGTTGGCAAAGATCACTTTAATTTTTGCTCGTTACTCGGTCACATGACATTTATTTACCATGGAATTTTCATCATGCAGTGGAGATACATGTATCAGATGAAAGAAATACACATATTACCAACCATTTGCCATTTTTTTCTTCTTTTTTTTATACTTCAATAAAAACATCACCCTTGAAAATTAATAAGCAGGAGAAGCACGAAGAAGAATACAGCTAAGCTTGGGTGAAATTTGGGAAACTCAGCATCATATTCAGAGATGAGATCTTCCAATCTCCCTCAAAAGCCAAATTTTCAATCAGTAAATTCCGATACTATCCTACGGGGGCAGAGACTTGGGCAACAACTAAGAAATTTGAAAAAAAGCTTATAGAGTCACAGAAAGAGCAATGGAGAGGATTACGGTAGGAGTTACAAGAAGAGACAAGGTCAGAAATGAGGACTTTTAGAAAGAAAACAAATGCCAGGGATATCATATCATACAGGAAATAAAAAAACAAAGAAATGGAGATGGGCAAGGCTACCTTGCACATAATATAACTAATTGCTAATTGGACACCAAGAACACAAACCAGACGAAGAAGCAGACAGAGTAGGGTTGGATGGATGACATCAGGTAATTTGGGGGTGTTACATGGATGCGACAAGCACAAGAAAGAGGAAAATGGAATGGTGATAAAGAGGCATTCCTTCTGCAGTGGAGAGACTAGGCTAGATAGATAGATTGATAGATGTAGAAACAAACTTTTATGCAGACCTTTCAATATTTGATGAATATTCCCAGGATTAGACAAGTTATTTTTAGCGGAAAATTTTGCATCACACAAAGGATGCTCCAGCCTACAAGATGGCATGCGTTAGAACTAAATTAAGCAGAAAATCAACTTTTGCACTCTTCTCACTCTCACCAAACAAAATAAAATGTATGGACCGATAAATGCTTGCCGTTAGACACGGAATATTTCAAGAGAAAATCATTTTACCTGCTTGACTGAGCCATTACAGCAAAAAGAGTTAGTGTGCAGCATATGGCAAGCCATTTGCTCAGTAATTCTGATAAACAGTGTTTATCGCTGATAAACAACTTTTTTTCATCATTTTGAATTATTGTAATAGTGTTTATTGTGCATTATAAGCTTTTGTGCATAATTATAATATGTTTACGATTTATGTGTTTTTTTAATGTATACATATGAAAATTATTGCTATTGTACCAATGGACTGTGATCATTGTTGGTCTCCAGACCTTTGTATCATGTCATTCATACCTGAAATAAATAAATTGATTCCAGAATAACTCTCTTTATCACTGAAAACAATGTTTATCAGAATTACTGAGTATATGGAGGGCTATCTAGGAGCCCTGACCCCTGGGTAACATGACAAGGGTCGCTGGGTTATCTAATATCAGCAATACTACAAGATACAAGGAATGACTAGAAACAACTTGATAAGCCAAGCTTTTACACTTTGGAATTTAATACTTTTTTAGTGAAAACATATCAATTTTCAATCTCAGTTATCTCGAGCACATGTACATGGATTGTTTACCGTTACTAATAAAGCATCAGTATATATTGATTTGTTTATATTCTTCATTTCCTTGGAACTGTTGATTTACATATTATTAACACAAAGCCATTTCAATTGAAGTTAATTTATTGATATCTTCAATATAAAGGCACAATACCTGCACTGTACTAAAAAAAAAAACACTGTACTAAAGCGCTATATAAATGTAATTTATTATTATTATTATTGATACAATAAAATGTGTCAACCACAATATAAAGCCAATGGCTTGGGAAATCAGTGATTCCCTACGGAAACAGTTATATCATTAGTACAAAATATATATTACCATAGCCAAGGAGGTTACGTTACATGTATGTTTTCGGTCCAGTTTGTTTGTTCGTCACCAGTCTCCTGCGCACATTTTCACAGATATCTCAAGCAATTTTTCACAGAAGTTTCGTGTTCATCTAGAATAGAACCCATTAAATTTTCAAGGCCGAAATTCAAAGGGCAAGGTCAAGGTCACGCAAACATCAACATTTGAGTGTTGGTGGAGGTATGCACTCCCTGAGTGTACTGCGTCTAGTTAACAACTGTTGAGCTTTTAAACTCATGATAAAAAATCAAACCTTGCCCTTAAAAAAAAAAAAATTCTGTGGCCTGCATGGCAACCTAAGAATGAATTTCAGAAGATAATGGATCTTCTGATGACCAAAACGTTGCATCAATTTATTAAATATCAACATCATTATCACGTTTTATCACGATAATCATATTTGCCTTGTAGCATTACTAGTAAGTTGGTAGCAGAGCCATAGCGTAGCAGAGCCCTGCAAATAAACTGTTTTTCCCCTAAACACAATTTCAATCTTAGTTTGTTTTCTGAAAATATTAAGCAATCACAGTCTGATATCTTAGTTCTATTTTGGGGGGAATTATTGGCATAGTATTCAACATGGAAACAAATAATTAGAAAACTTATAAACTTTGGACTATAATTCTTGAACTGTGAAAAAAGTATCTTGTTATTATTGAGCACATAGTTTGTTTTCTGTTACCAAGCATATTCTGAATTTGATATCTATGTTTTATCTTCATGGCAATCATATTTTTGAGAAACCATACATTTATGCAAAACATGATAATTTAATCCCTTTCAGTAAGAACATATTATGCATACATGTATTCCCTATCTTGAACAAGTGATTTGTATCTATGACTCTGTACCTTAGCATCCATATTTTGTTATCTCAGTTTTATTTCTAAAAGAGTTATTAGATTCACATGAAACTATACGTAAATGAGCAGCTTTAAAAGTTTGGAGTATCTAATCCCATTGGTTAAAAACATAAATCAACTTTCATGTTTTGAGTACATGGTTTGTTTTCTGTTTACTATTAAGCATCAGTTTGAAATATAATTTAGTTTCATTTCTAATTATATCATTGATATGCAATTCAAAGTCTAAAATTACAAACATGGATTTATGTTTCAATTTGAGTAAGAATCAATCATAGTATTTACCCACTTCCTTTGAGATTCTGAAATCCCTGTAGACTTGGTAACATATATCCAATCAAATTCCTGTAAGCAACGGGTTAGGACTTGTTCAAAATCAAATGATTACATACATGTATTAATAAGTTGTTCAAACAATGACAATTGGCAATATAACGCCACACATGCACTGCTTTAATTCTTAACCCATTTAGGGTCCCCAAAATAATGTACTTGGGCTGGTGTCTATAGAGAATGCATGTTACTGTATCTGTATGTACATCAAAATCAAATAGTCTTTAGTGGGTTTAAACGAGGAATGATTTAGTCAATACATTTTAATAACTGCGAACCCGGAACCGCACACAATGCCGTCAATACAACGCATGCGGAAAATGTTTATAGCAACGTCAATGTGAACATGTGAACCGGTACTATGGCCTTAATGGTTACTGGTAAATATATTTCCCCTGTACAATGGGAATTCAAAATAAACCACAGCCCATAAAAGAGAATCACTCATTCAAATTGCGATGCATCGGCATCGCCTCGGTATTCGATTGTAAGAAATATTATTCAATCATAATTTTTTTCTTTCACAAGTTTATTTTGGTAACCACTAACTACCTAATGAATGGCAAGGTAGAATGATAAAAAAAATTAAATACAATCGTTCCACAACAAGAAGTGAGCATGATAATGATGGGTAAATTATGCACTTCGTATATTTATTGATTTTATTTGCCTCCATCGAGGTTTTATTCACAAAGAGCTGACGAGTCTATTATGATGCTACATGAAGTTAAGTTTTACTGTGCCAATTGTGTGGTCCTACACCACACTATATTTGATTGCATTACAACAAGCCTCCACTCTAACCCTTTTCTCTTCTGGCACGTTTGGGCAAGTAAAATCATAAATGTTTAAATTTTACTTGCCCAACTAGACGGTTTACCCCCTCTCCCCCCCCCCCCCCCCCCTCCCCCTTCCTCTTCATCATTAATGCAGGACTCAACACTAGCCCAGTTTGCTCGATTGCCCCGGGGCAAGTAAAAATTGATGTCGGGCAAGTCAAATTCCATATTTGGTTGCCCTGAAATTTATGTTAAACAGATAAACTACAAGAGTAGAATGTAATTTCTTACATGCAAATCTTATCTAGAAGTAAGATTTAAAACATTGATGATTTTCCTTGCCTGAACAGTTGATATGAGTATAAAAGGGTAATGGGGAGCCTTGAGTACTTAAAGGGAATTCAGACCGGTCTATTAGACGCATGGATCCATATTGCGCACTTTTACGCACGGTACGTAATCCCTATTGGCTTAGTTATAAGTAGCGATCGCAAACTGTCCCACTTCACGAAGGCCCGAGTCGCGTTCGGACTACATGTATTTGTACTAGTCGAATCATGGTCGAATGGAATTCCATCATAGATGTTTACGAGCGAAACTATTACGTAACACGCTTAACCGCACCGACTTCAAAGTCCCGCTTTTTGATTTTATCAGCGATTGCCTCGGGCTCAGGTCACAGCTCGAGCAAGCACCGCTCTTCGATCGATCCAACACATATCGTGAGTTTACCTTGGGAGATTACGGTGGAGTGCGAGTTGGATTTTGCTGACTACCCTTTTTAACCCACGCATATTTGCCTTTAAGCACACACTATGCCATGTACAATTACATTTTTTTTTCTTAGAGTATGTTGTATACTTGAATTGGATATGACAGAGGACAAAATATTATCACGTTTTAAAACTAGATTATACTTTATGATACAAACTTATGTTATTATTCATATCACAGTTCCCCTGTGATTTGCGATTCAATATACAAGGGTCAAATACCTTTTGTCATTCATCTAAACCTTTTTTTTATATTTGGATTTTAAAATCAAAGCCCTTATTTCACATGACCTTTTTTACAATGATCAATACAATAAACCCCTTGCCTATGAGAACCTGGTGGGCTATGTACAAAGTCTACAGGGATTTCAGAGTCTTGAAGGGAACAGGTTAAGTGCAATTGAAAGACTTAAAGAGATAGTTGAGTTCTGGTAGAGAGAGTACAGTTTTAGTCAAACTGAATTTTAGTCACCACAACCTGCACCATTACATTACAAACTAATAATCATAACTCCACCATGCTCAAAAGGAATACAAAAATTGCAAACGACGAAGTAAAAAGCCTGTTATCATTCAAAAAGAGCCGTTTAAAATAAAAAAATAAAATAAAATAAAATATTGTGCATGTGATGTTTTGTTGAAATAGTGATTAGATAATCAACAACTATAAAAACCTCTTTTGAAAATTTTTGAAAAGAGGAAGCATTTTAAAACAAATTTTAACGGCTGGTTCAAAATTGAATTACTTGTGGGGCCCCACATTTATTACAAATGGTTATGTTTATGGATATTTCAGCCGTTTCTGAACCGATTTTGATCAAATAAAGTTTATTCTGCCATTAAAACTGTATGCTCTTTCAAATTTGAGACTCGGTTTTTCATTATCTCACCAAGAAATTATTTTGTGTAGCGCCCTCTCTACTAAAACTCAACTATCCCTTTAAAGTATGATTTAGGCCGGACAGCAAACACATACCTGATTTACGCAATTATCTTTTGTTCATATATTTAAATGAGAATAGAGTTGACTTCTGAGTAGATATCAATGCATTCTACTTTATTACAAGTCCTTAGTTTCATTCTTAATGAGAATCGTTAACCCCTTCAGGACGGACTGATTTTGCTACAACATGTATTCTCCATAGACCCAATCCTGAGTATTTTGCTACAACATGTATTCTCCATAGACCCAATCCTGAGTATTTTGCTACAACATGTATTCTCCATAGACCCAATCCTGAGTATTTTGCTACAACATGTATTCTCCATAGACCCAATCCTGAGTATTTTGCTACAACATGTATTCTCCATAGACCCAATCCTGAGTATTTTGCTACAACATGTATTCTCCATAGACCCAATCCTGAGTATTTTGCTACAACATGTATTCTCCATAGACCCAATCCTGAGTATTTTGCTACAACATGTATCTTGACTTTTTTGTTTAAATACATAAAATGCTAAATGTACACTTCTTTCAACAAATTTAAAAAGAGGTTTTTAAAGGGATAGCCCCTCTTTGGCAAGCCAAATTTCAAAAGTTGCGATATAATTGTCTTATCAAAAGAAAATGTCATTTAATAGCATGGCTGAAAAAAATTAGGGCTTGAAATCTATTTTTCGTGGAGTTATAGAGCTGAAACTAATAAACCAACGTCCAACGTTAATTGTGCACTATATGTATATTCACCCAGTGAGGAAGTTCGTACACGGATTCCACGGAGTACCACAACGCTAGATGCATGCGTGACCCCTACGTGACCCGCGCTAGCTACGTGACCCGCGCATATATAACAATGACAATGGCATGACCGAATACTGTACAAAATAACCAAACCTCGCTTAAACTGACTACATGTACATGTATTCTTAATTGTTGAGATTTTTTCCCGTGACATACCTTTACAAATGTCAGCTTGTTTGAAAACAATTAGTTTTTAGAGATTGCCCTCTTGAGTTGTAACGGCTTTTTTTAATGATAACCAGGTTTTTACTTGGTCGCTTGTAATTGTGTATACCTTTCGAGCATGGTGGAGTTTTATAACTATAATAGTTTGTACTGTAATGGTGCAGGGTTTGGTTAGTAAAATTCAGTTTGACCTAAACTCAACTATCCCTTTAAGGGTTAAATTTGTGTTAATTTTAAAAAGAAATACAAAAAAGCACGCACCCCCCCCCCCCCCCCCCCCCCATTGGTCAGATTAAGCTAGGGCACTGTGTGATGATCTTCCTAATGGCATGGTCAGATATCAACGGATAGGGGAAACGAATGCCCAACGAATAGAAAATTTGCGAAATGAAATTATCCGGTGATGAAAGTCGTCTCCATTGCTTTATGTACAAAACATAGAACAACGTACATCACCGGACAAGAAACGGACAAGTAACGCATACGAACGGAGACGAACAGATGGAAAATTTAGCTCTCCGTTTGACGTCCGTTTACACAATCCGTTGATATGTGACCGGGCTATAAGTTCCTACACATATTATGTACGCTTTTCAAATATTAAAGCAATATTATCATGTTCAGAGACCTGGGGGTGTATTTTGAAAATTGTCTTTTCTCGAAAAGTGTATTATCTTCTAAAGGCTTAAAGGGATCTAGTAACTTTGTTGAGATGTGCAAAAACTGATGAATGGTTGATGCAATGTATACTGTTGTTATCTCATATGTCCTCAGGGTATTGTGTGAAAATTTCAGGTCAAATGGACAATGTATGGCCAAGTAATGAGCGAAAATGCAAAGTGATATTGGGTGATATTCACCAACTCACTGCATTCACTTTGTACAGGGATGAAAATCTCGCCCGGAGATTTTCTTATCTAAATACTTCAATCATACATATCTTTGTAATGAAAGGGAAATTTGAAAACCGAAAGCTGTCCCATGATTTTATTGTTAATACGAATACAACAAGGTATAAAGGAACCGCTAGAATTACAATTTTATTTTGAGGATTTGGACAATGTTACTAAGTCCCTTTAAATGACAAAATACATATTCTGAAAACTCTCATAACTTTTTTATTATCTCTGAAAGTTTGTTAACCTCTATCAGCTGGCGCGCCTTGCCACGCAATTAATAAGCGCGTTTGCGCAATCAGAGGTGTCTTATTTTGTCAAAAATATGTATTCTGAAAACTCTCTTTTCTTTTTATCTCATCATAAATTTATCATAAATTCTACTCATATGCCGAGACAGCTATGGGGCTGTATTTTCCTTTTGTTATTTCTTGTTTTAAAATATTTTAAGACATTTATTTGAGATTTTGAAGAGCTCCCTATGTTTGCTGTGTGCATGAGTGTGTGTATGTGAGAAATAGTTAGAAAATGAGAGTGAGGGGGAGAAAATTCCATTGAAAATCTAACCATATGAAAATCCTATCTTTACAAAAATACTCTTTGACCAAAAAATATAAATTTCTTGAACGTTGATTGAAAATCGCATTCATGCGCGAAGCTAGTTAGATGCGCATTTAAAGAACATGCGACGGATACGCAATTTAACCCACTTTGATTGGCTAAGGGGGCACATTAACATTTTGTAACAACGAGTTTGATTGGTTATCTCAGCAATAATGGGCGTGGTCAGGGGAAAAAAAGATACCATGGCTTTTAAAAGACAATTTTCAGAATACCGATTAATGACAATTTTAGCGGTGTATTACCGTAAAAGTTTGACTAGAGGCGCTACTTTCTCACAGTATTAGCAGATATTATCAACAGCCCCAGCCCCGTCCACAAGGATCTAGTATAATGAATATGTATCTAGCCCTTTGTCAACGATCTTCGAGCAGGTCTTAATGAATATTCATGATAGCATAATCATGTAAAATTGAGAAGAGGTAAACGTTACTTAGGGTAAAAAACCCACCAAGCAAGCAGAAGTAGCTCTTGGGTCGGTGGTTGGTGCAAATCATTCTAGGCATGGCGGTATGTAAAGCCGTAGGTTCAAGTCGCATTGGATTAATTATGTTTTTATTCTTTGATTTCATAGGAAATTTTGTTTTAACAAATGCCACCGTTTTGTGCATAGGAATAGGAAGGAAAATCATTTACTTTTTGTCAGATACACAATTATGACATTCAGGTGAAATCATGGCATTCCCTGTCCCACCCCACCACACCCCACCCACACACACACACACACACACACACACAAACACACTAGTTAAGAGTCGTGTAGGTGGGGGGGGGGGGGGGGGGGCATGGGCATCGATCTGTCATTGATACCCATTCATCAGGGGGGATGATCTATTCATCCATCCCCCTGATGAATGGGTATTACGTAAGTATCGACGCCCATGGGGGGGGGGGGGGGTGCATGTCCGTCGCCAAAAATGTTCGAGGCCGAGACCGAGACCACTTATTCAGTTGTATCCCCAAGGCCGCCAAATAGTGGTAAAGGGGGAAGGGGCAACTTGTAACTTGTAACGTGTTTTTAAAATAATGTTTGTTATGAATTTTCGACACCCTTGGGCCTTGGTCCATTTAACGATGTCTCTCAAGCTACCCATCATCCTTCCCCTTCGACCCCTCCAAAATATTTCACTGAACATCACGACCAGTAAATCAATGAGGATTACGTATTGTATTAGAATTACTTTAAGAAAATACGCGCCTTAAAGCCAAATCCCCTAAATGCTGGTAGATGACAATTAAAAACAATTCAATCAAATTAATATGTTAAATAGCAATGTAGCTATCGAGTATGTATGTACAACATGCATTCTGCTTCATAGCCATTGGTTCCTGATATGTTTGAATAAGGGAATGTGTTTTACATTAACATGTTATAGTATTTTCACAAATCATTCCATAGAAAATATTCCATGTACAAATATTTATTACAAAATCGCTCTATATTTAAGCATTATGTTCATCTAATAAGGTAATTTGTCTTTAACTAGTTTTCTCTTTCCAGTTGAATTTCTATTCATCACGATCACCTGTTTGGTTTCCATGTGATTCTTTTGTTATCATATTTTACGACGCACACTGAAGCTGTTACTAGGCAGATAAACCTTGTACAAGCAGTCGATCTGTTTGAATATTACGTAACTATGCATTATAGCGCGCTCTGCATGATAGTCCATTTTGTAATGGTATATTATGCCGTTGATTTACAGTCGATTAAGTGATCGAGGTTATCCCAGATGTCGTCATATTTTGAAGCACTTGGGCAAGAAAATATAGTAGCGATTTTGTCTATCGGAGGAGAAATGTTGTCCCTTTATCAATCTGAGTGGACTTTGGGGCCAACAATTGATTTATATTGGGATTACAGATACTTGCTAACTTTATTCTGGTATTAACGTGTGTGAGGTGTGTGCGCTATGTGCGTACTGTATTTGAATGAATGCAAACAAAACCAATCATGAAAACATTGTTTTTAAATGCAGGTTACAAAAGAAACAAATGAATTGAAACAATTTAAAACAAAATAAATAAAAGAATATAATGAACAAAAAATGACGAGAAAAAAAGTGAAATGAAAGGAGAATGACACCACGGGCGTAGCGAGTTACGTAATACCTATTCAACTGGGGGGGATGTAATCCGATGAATGAATAGCTCATCCCCCCCCCCCCCCCCCCCCCACTTGAATGGGTATCAATGTCATGTCTACGCCCGTGAATGACACAAAACAGGGAAACAGAACCAACAACTAATACTATAAAAAAAACGCAGGACTTCATTTGGGTGGATTTGATCCGCGTACTTTGAGATCTAAAAACAGACCAATACCATCTACCGTTGAACCACGTTCTGAAGCGGAATTTAAAGCATATTGTTTCAGCCCTTTCACACATCTTCGACATGTTTCATTCATAAATGTATAATTATTCAGAACAGGTGTACGATCTATTGCATTATTTGAGGCGCTAGGAGGAACATTATTGTTCGAAATGTATTATTCTGTCCAAGCAATCGTTATCCTCATTGTGCTCTCCGCATTATCTGTTTTGAAAAGGAACTCATGATGCACCACCAACAAGACTATTCACACTATTTCAAATGAATAGCAACAACATATATATTTGCATAATCTCTTTAGTTTCATCTCAACTATAGAGATAGAAACATATTGCATAACATAGCAGTTTCCAAGTTACAACGTGCAGCACTAGCAGCATAAAATCAAATAATGCATGACACGGCATCTCAAGTTCGAATCTGACAAACCATGCATAATGAACATAATCGTAGTCATAGCGTGCGTGTGTTGTGTGCATGTATACTATAACGGGTGTGTTTGTGTCCGTGTGTGTGTGTGGGGGAGGGGGGGGGGGGGGCGGGGCTGGGTTGCTCAACATTGCTTCCTATTCATAAGTTGTTATTAATTCTTGGTCGGAAAAGAGTAAAATAAAATTTGTGCTTGATGAAGAGTTGGCTGAAACAGGGTGATGAATCAATTTTAAAATGACCCTACCCCCTCCATCCACTAATATATAAAGCTTAATACTATTACTAGCAGAATGTCAGGACTTCGCTCACCTGAATGTAATAATTGTGTATTTAAGTTAACACAGAAATGATAATTTTCATTCCCATTCCTATGCACAAAACGGTGGCATCTGTTAAAACAAAATTTCCTATGAAATAAAAAATAAAAAATAAATCACTTATCCAGTGCGTCTTGAACCTACGGCTCTTCATACCGTGATGCAATTTTACCTTATCCTGATTTGCACCAACCACCCACCCAAGAGCTACTTCTGCTTGCTTGATTGGATTTCAACCCTTAGTAACGTTCATCTTTTCTAACTTTGCGTGATAATGCTATCATGAATATTCATTTAGACCGGCTCGAAGATCGTTGACAAAAGGCTAGATACATATTCATTATACTGGATCGTTTTGGATGTTTGCTGGCGCTATTGATACTCCTCTAAACCAGTAGCGCCTCTAGTCAAACTTTTACGGTATCTTATGGACTTATCACAAAAGATAATACAATTATTACACTCCCTGTATATGGTTTGAAATGGCATAATAACATTGATTACATTATGGTAAGTGTTCAACACATCGGCACTGCTTTTATTTAAACCAGCACCCACGTGAAATTGCTGAGGATGCGTGCATGGAATTTCTTAGAAATTCCTATACTTAGTACATGTGCACATTTTCATACGAAATGCTCAAGGTGTAAATCATCCGCTATGACTAAGAGTAAGTTTGTCGCACATAAAATTTCATGCTCAACATTTTGATGATGATCGATGATGAAGAACTATATCTTCATGCAGATATCATATATAAATTAAATATACATCACAGAAACTATAGTTTGTTTGTATCTATAGTCAGGATCATTAATATTTCTATTTAACCTAGTGAAAGTAAATGAAGTAATGCAAGAAAAAAATTAACAAGCAAACAAACATACAACAAATTATGATATTTTTTTTCCAAACAAATCTTACCCTGTTTCATCGTAATCATAATGATTTCCATTGTTTATGCCTGCTTCATACACAGCCGGCAGCAACAACACAAAATAATCCATAAATTATGATATACTTTCCAGTTTCCATGCTCACGCATTCTCATACAAATTCTCCTCAGATAGAAATAATGGCGAAACCGTACAACTATATATATGTTTACGGTAAAATTATATTATCAGCGTGGAAAACAGCAACAATACAACGCGTATGGGTTTGCTACATAGTATACACGGGGAACTCTCGGCTCTTACACTACGGCAATATCTGCATACTTTGACCGCTCGCATTATACACTCATTTTGGCCACTTGTTTCCAACGATTTTTCCTCGAACCGAATCATGTCATCCACAACATACGCAATCGACAGTTAAGGAAACTGTATAGAAATCTTACCTCCTAGTTTGCAAGTGTAAGATCTTCGGTCATAAGTCGATAAATTATCGATTTGTCGATGTCCGTCTTCGGGTTCCCCTGCACATCTTTTGGAATTCGGCAATTATAATCTCGTCTGCTCAAAAATTAGTCTCGATCAAGGCGCGGTTTGTCTGCCAATTTGAAACAAATCATAAATTGAATATGAACTTTGAAGCTTTTGATGAAGCAGAAGTATATTTTTAAAACAATAGTGAAACAAGCCAGTATGTTTTTGAGGATAATTTGATAGATTGAAAACAAAATGTATTGCTTAAAATGAAGTTTATTATACAATCACATAACTTAAAATAAAACATCAGCGTCTTGATCTGGTTCTAAAATGGCATGGGCCTGGGATCGCTGCAATGTTATTTGTACAGCGGCTGTTATTTGGAAACCGCCGCCGTAGCGACCAAGTGCGACCAATGGGGGCGGGGGTAGAAGTTCATTACCACTGCACTGAACATTTTAGGAGCCAATTAGGTGATTATGAAAACACATACATTACATACCAAAGTGTTTCAGACTTCAGCCCTACAAACTAGATCATCGTCCTGATTATAGTTTTGACGATCAGGGAGTTAGCGAGTACATAATTAGTGATACGGACCGGTGTGTGAACTGACAATTCTGCCCTGAAATAGGCCTGAATTGTCAAGTAGGCGATGTTTTATTATTTGGGGAACAAACAAATTACAAGATAAAGACTGATAAGTGACGATTAAATGAAAAATACATTTATACACATATGAACTAGATGCCAAGGACGCATAGATAGGACAAATCTAAAGAAACAAATATACAATTTGTATAATAATAGCTGTGGCGTAGCGTGGTCGGACTGATTGGGGGGCACGCAAAATTATCTGGGGGGCACACCTTATGTACAGTATTTCTTTGTTTTTTCAAAAAAATGGCCCCTTATGTATTCTATTGTTTTTTCAAAATTATTGGGGGCACAGGCCCCCCCGTGCCCCCCCCCCCCCCGTAGCTACGCCACTGATAGCTGTATTTCTTCTTCTTTTTTCAATAATAATATAAGGTGTCTATATACATTTCTTGCATTCCAATTCTATGCATTTCGTGCATTATATATATATATGTTATGTACCGTATGTTATGCATGTCATACTATAACAGAGGGTGTTCCTGATAACCTGAAAGCTTGTCCGAAATTATACAGCCCGCGTCAGTAACAACCACTTATTTATGCAAAGATGATCCTAAGAATTTAGTTGTATTTATTTAAAAAACGGGTAAATTGAATGAGCTATCTCTACATCGTTCATGGATGAAGTTTTGATAATATTGGTGACCATTGTAATGCGGTATACAGTTTCATTTTATATTGTTTGTAAAGTCTATCTGATTGTATTATGACAATAATTGCGGAGTCAATGGCGTAGCGTGATCGGACTGATGATCACTGGCGTACTGGTAGGGGGGGGGGCCTTGGGGGCTAACCCCCCTCCCCCCCCCCCCCCCCCCCAACACACACACACACACACACACACGCACATACTTGTAGGAGTCTTCAAACGGGGATAAAATTTATAACACCTTCAAACGGGGATATCCCCGCTTTTTTCCGCGTTTTTGGCTTATCCCCGGTTTGCCGGTGTGTAAACATGGACATATGCCCAATGGGCATACACACACACACATTCACACACACTCACATACACAAACAGTCCATTCATACACACCATCGGTTACATAGATGTAAAATGGGCAATTAAGGGATATCCTTCAAAAATCATAATAACATACAGTACAGCCCTTAAGACGATCCCTAAAGCACTATAGAGGCTGTTCGGGAAACGGGGATATCCCCGGTTTCCGACATATCCCCGTTTGCCGGTGTGTAAACCCGTGTGTATCCCCGTTTGCCGGTCCTTACAAGTGCACACACACACACACACACACACACACACACACACACACACACACACACACACACACACACACACACCACACACACACACACACACACACACACACACACACACACACACACACACACACACACACACACACACACACACGCACACGAACACGCACACACACACACACAGCACACACACACACAAATAAATAAATAATTTGTTTTATATAAAAAACAAAATTAATCATTGCTTATTTCTAATTCGAAACCAGTGTCAGTGATTTTAATAAAGGTGTTTCTTGAAACATGATAACTCAGATTATACTTCATGTCAAGTCCAATTTCATTCGTAGGTATGCACCAGTTTGCACAGTTTCAAGTCTAAACATGCAAAAGCTCCCAACCGTGGAGGGGGGGGGGGGGGACATCCCCCTCCCACACCCTCCCCCCGCTCAGTCGCTTCGCTCCCTCGCAAAATCCCAGACTCACCGCTTGCTCAAAGTGGGCAACCTATCGTGTGTGGTGTGAATTGTTAGCCCCCCACCCCCCCCCCCCCCCAAACAAAAACAAAAAAGTTTTTGCTCATAACGCCACTGCTGATGATTGGAAGGTGCATGGCTCGAATTATTGTTTTGTAAAGAATTTCCCTCTTATGTCTTATTGTCTTGTATTAAATAACTAAGAAACATGAAATCTTGTACGACATTTCCCCGATCGACATAACATCCACGTTTTCATTCAAATTGATTCCAAAATGTAATTGTATTTATATACTCAGGAAACGGGCGCTACGCCACTGCATTGTGTGTAGTTGGTATAACGTAAGAATAAAAATGCAATCATTACGACGTTCAAGTCAGATATAATTTATTAATTCAGGAATATAACGAAATATGTCAGCACAAATACAATACAAAAAATAAAAAACGGTAACAAATCAAAAACTGTAATTGATTAATATAAAATTATTAATTGCTATCATTCTGAACTTTGAACGAATTGATCACTATTGATTGGTACCATCCATGTTCATACTGGCATGCCCTTATCATTTTTTGAAATATCGTAGCTTGGGGCAAAAGGGGACCGATCAAAAACAAATCAGTCATATTTATAAAAAAATATATAAAAAACTCCATGTAGAGTCGGTTATTTCTGACTAGAGGGGTACGATCCCTCGCCATGGTGATTCCCTCCCCCTCACCCCACCCACCACCTCCCCTACCACACCCACCCCCACCCCACCCCCTGCCGAATCCAGGTCCCGCTCATCTATAGGGACGCTGTATCAGTCCAGTGTTTGTCAGTGTTGGACATTGAAAGGTCTAGCCTATAGGGGCGGGGGCACTTGAATTATTAGGCGCACATTATTTGTATTTCTTTATTTTGTAAGCTATTTTCCCTTTTTGTTTTTCATTGTTTTTTATTGAATTATTGGGGGCAAATGCTCCCATGCTCCCCGGCGCTACTCCGCAGGTTGCGATACGCATTGTGTAGAATAGTATACGTTGACATGAATAGATTATGACCGACGTTTAAGTTGGTCAGGATTGTTGAACATAGATATTAATTGCTACAATTGCGAACGTCAAATGAATTGATTGGTATTGATCATCGTCACATCAACGAGGAGGAGGGCAGACTGGGGCATGGGGATTAGTCTCTCACCCCCCCCCCCCCCCCCCCAGAAAAATGCCAATACTCCGGCAAAATGAACACGACCTTATAAATCATGTTATTCGAGCAAATATATTATTTCATATTATGGCAGCAAATTGATGAAGGATGGTGATGGCTCGCAGGTTTTAACAAGGATTTATTACTTTTTGGTGAAATATCTAAGCCCCTGACAAAAAGGTGCCCCTATTACACCCGTGATATTGATTGTCCTCGCCGTGTCCTTATCAAACATGCGTGGCCGATATTATATGGCCCTGGTTACCCAGGGTTACATAATTTCGTGCCCAGCATGCATTGCTGCATGCATAGTGGGCTAGCATGCAAGATATACATGACATGGTATCCATGGACACGAAACGTAGGGGTGGGACAGACGGACAAGTTAATTGACATGTTGTATCATCATTGACAGACGATGGTGTGACAATATTGATACGCATTAATATGTAACATTTATCTAAAATAAGGGTATAAAGCTTCGGTGGAGGGCACGCACCACCCCCTTCTACTGGCCTCTTCTTTTCTTCGTACTGGGTAGTTTGGGACCCCAACCTGCACTTGATTGTTTTGTTCATGTCCTTCTTACTGCCCCTCCTCCACCCTGGAGTAATTTGGGTTTTACGTTGGGAGTGGTTACCCCCACCCCAACCTCCACCCTATACCCCTTCCCCCGTTGTATCCCTGACTACGTATCGTAGCGACTGACAAGTTACATGTAATTGACGTTGTATCACGGCGTCGATCTGTCATTGATACACATTCATCAGGGGGGGATGATCCATTCATCCATCCCCCCCCCCCTGATGAATGGGTATTACGTAAGTATCGACGCCATGCGTTGTATCATAACTGACAGAATGATGGTGGTATTGCATTATTGATAACCATCATATTTGCACGATTAACTACAATAAGGGTACAAAGCTTGATGGAGGGGGTACATGACCCCCCCCCCCCCCCCCCTTCTTCTGGCCCCATATTCATAAATCCGCTCGCTTAGTTCCTTGCTAAGTCTATTTTAAGTGATACGGTTTTTAATTAGTGATCAACAAACAATTTTGTTAGTCTCCAACTAGGGTCAACTGGTTTACCACTACCCACTAAAGTTAACCCTAGGTAACAACTAAAATATCTTGTGTTAAATTCTCAGCCACGTCATTCTAAAATGGACTAAGCAAGGAACTAAGCTAGCGGGCTTTATTTGGGCCCTTCTTCTTTCTCCGCACTGGGGTAGATTTGGACCCCAAACTACACTCGATTTTTTTGTTCTGGATATCTTCTCACTGCCCCCTCCCCCACCCCCCCCCCCCCCCCACCCCGGAGTACAAAGATAATCTCAATACATTTGGGGTTCTTACGTTGGGAGTTGTTACCAAATCTCAGCTGCGCGCATGGAACTATCAATTGATATTTTAAGATTCGGATTTTTACCACATATGCCCCTTTTTATACTATTTTCATCAGTATATAGTAATGATACATTAGTTTGGCCAATGTAGATGGTTTGGTAACTCTCCCAATGCTGTTATTTGGCTTTAAGGGTTGGTCTTAATTGTCTACGCTATTTCCGCGACACGAGTGTCTTCATGCAGCCTCTGTATATACAGTATGAACATGCAGGTACAACATTTTGCCTATCATTATAATAATTATGCTCGCAATTGTAAATGTTGTTGCCCTGCATGTGTATAGTTCAGAGTAACGGAAGACAACCCTGACTGGGGGATTTGGGCAAAGTTACCATGGTTACTATAGACTCCCTTAAATGCCAACCTTGTCTATTTCCGCGACACGAGTGTCTTCAGGCAACCTCTTTTTGATTGAAAACGTGCAACATTTTGCCTATCATTATAATAATTATGCTCGCAATTTTATATTTTGTTACCCTGCATGTGTATAGTTCAGAGTAACTGAAGACAACCCTGACTGGGGGATTTGGCAATGTTACCATGGTTACTAGACGCCAACCTTGTCTATTTCCGCAGTCAACCTCTGACAGTCCTCTGTTATATACCGTATGGAAACGTGCAACATTTTGCCTACCATTATAATGATTATGCTCGCAATGTTATATTTAGTTTGGAATATGCATGTATGTAATAGTAATCAGATATTGAAGATGAAGTGCGAGACTGGAGAGCTTAAAGGGTAATTTAGTTTTGGTAGAGAGGGCGCGGCACATCACAATTTTTGTGTGAGGTAATGAAAAACTGAGTGTCGAATTTGAGAGAACATGCAATTTTAATGGCAGAATAAACTTTATTTGGTCAAAATCGGTCCAGAAAAGGCTGAAATATCAATAAATATATCTGATCTTATAATTATTTGGGGCCCAAATAATTAGATGAATTTTTCAAAAAATTAAAAAAATGCATACACTTTTTCAAAAATGTTCAAAAGCGTTTTTTAATTAGTTGTTGATGATCTCTCTATTTAATCATGATTTCAATCAAACAGCACATGCATAATTTTGTATGAAAAATGGTTAAAACAAATGCATTTTTAGAGAGCGCCCTCTTGTGTTTTAATGGCTTTTTTTGAATGATAATGGGCTTTTTACTAGTCGTTTGTAATTTTGTATACCTTTCGAGCATGGTGGAGTTATAACTATTAGTTTATAATGTTTCTGTCCAGGTTTGGTTACTAAAATTCAGCCTTACCAAAAACTGTACTACCCCTTTAACGCCCACCCCCCCCCCCCTCCTTTTTTTAAATGTATAAATCCATCTTCCTTTTCCGTTAATGGTCGACCTTGTTTACACTAGAATAGTGTAATAAATCATTTCTGTGATACATATTTATGTATGAAAACGTGTAAGAAAATGTATATAGCCTTCAACGATTTTGCTATATATGTGCAAACAGTGATGATATGTCCACTGGGCGATGCGTTAAAATTTCACATGAAATGGATGTTATAAGGCCGAGTTAAAAGCAAAATTCAAAGTGATATTCGCTAACTCATTGCACTGACTTTGTACAGTTTTCCAGTGGATAGTTAAATAAAAGGAACACTTCAATCGTAAATATCTTTATAACGAAAGGGAAATTCGCAAAAAAAACATGTTCCATGCTTCTATTGGTATTATACAAACAAGGTATGGGAAAACCATTAGATTTTCTAAGTAACTGAGTTTTGTGGATTAAGACAATGTTACTATTATGAGGTATTTCTGACATGAAGATGAAAACATAAAATAATATGTATAGTTATGTTCCTAGACGGTTTCCGTAATTCTTCATGAACTTTTTGCTCCGTTCTACCTTTAATTGAATGGACGTTGTATTTTTGTCTTACTGAAATAATGTTGAATTTGTATTGTATTATGTTTATATAAATATTATCATCATTTACATTATTATGACGTTACTTTATAATCAAAACGTACATTCCTAATTTAGTTACCTTTAATAGTCTGCTATAGTACTAAATTGTTTAAATGACACCCAAAATATTTCAAAGGAATTAGAAAACATAAACTGAAATATGGTACCTATGATTGGATATTTGCAAAACTACTTTTATTATTTATAATAAAAAAGACTACATAACAACATACTGATGTTCGTCGATACCCACGTTTAATTGTTTGTTTGTGTGTTGTTTGTTTGTTTGTGACATTGGCAAATTTGGAATGTTATACCCTCACAAACTTCGTAATATTACTTTTTTGTCTCTCGATTTATTATCGTATGTGTAATAATGAAATTTATATTATACCTCGTGATGTTTTCTTAGTTAATTTGATGTTTATCATTTTATTGTATACATATCACTGCAATCCAGCTTGTAGCTGCGAATGACATTTTGTTTGTTGAATAAATACTATTATTGTTTTTGTATTTATCTTGCTTGTATTCCATGCTCTTATTCTTCCTTTATTTTTAATTTCTTCCGATTGCTCTTATACTTATAGTCAAACATAATTCCACAAAAATTGTAAATATCACACATGCAGCAAGTGCTATCGACTTTTCTGTAAGCACCGTTGTCATACATATCATAACGCATGAAGTAATCATTATTTTATTTTGTATTTAAAGGGGTAGTTCAGTTTTTGGTATAGAGGGCGCTATATACACAAAATATTTTTGATAATGAAAAACTGAGTGTCAAATTTGAAAGAGCATACCATTTTAATGACAGAATAAACTTTATTTGATCAAAATCGGTTCAGAAACGGCTGAAATATCCATACACATAACCATTTGTAATACTTGTGGGGCCTCACAAATATTCGATTATATTGAACCAGCCGTTAAAATTTGTTTAAAAATACTTCCTCTTTTCAAAAACTTACAAACGTGGTTTTTAAATATGTGTTGATTATCTCTCTATCTAATCACTATTTCAACAAAACATCACATGCTCAGTATTTTATTTTAAATGGTTGAAACCAATGACTTTTTAGAGAGCGCCTTCTTGAGTTTTAACGGCTCCTTTTTTATGTGATAACAGGCTTTTTACTTAGTCGTTTGTAATTTTGTATTCCTTTCGAGCATGGTGGAGTTATAAGTAATTGTTTGCAATGTTATGGTGCAGGTTTTAGTTACTAAAATTCAGTTTGACCAAAACTGTACTCTCTTTACCAAAACTCAACTATCCCTTTAAGTTCCATCTTGATATTCTATAGCACTCCTATGTTTATGTTTCTATAACTTAATATGTTATAACGCATGAAGTAATCTTGATTTTATTTTGTATTTAAGTTGCATATTGATAGTCTATATTACTCCTCTTTATAATAACTTAATGAGGTAAGCAGGGAATCATTGGAGTATTATTATAAGGCGTTGCCATGGTTACACGACGTTAAGGTGGAAGTAACTTCCGTCATATCAGAGGCATTCTAAAACAATGAAACCAAACAAAAATCGCCAAGATATGAGAACGTAATGTACCGAAAATAATCGTCTTTAATTGTTGTACAATTGTTCACTCATCAGTAAAAAAAAAAAAAAAAAAACCGTTCCTCGTTGAAAGTACAAGACAAGAAATATTTCGGTATAATATAATGATAACGAAGTGCGGAATGAGAAAATATCACCATAGCGGTTGTATCCCCCCCCCCCCCCCCCCCCAACCCACCCCCAACTAAAGTAATATCACTTTATGTACCCTACCAGACACTGAATAGATGTCTTGCACTCATCGTTCATTTTGTTTTCTATCTGAAATACGACAAAATTTAATAATCATTCCCATAAAAAAGAAACGTGCGGAAGGCGAGTAAATTATCATGCTACTCAAATGCCCCAGACACCCTTCCCCTAAAAAAACCATGAATAAATACAATTTTCAAAACGCGCCACTGCACTGAGAGTGTAATGTATCGAACACAAACAGTGCTTGTTTTTTTATCATTATTATGCAACCATCAGTGCATGTCTTTATCTTATAAATAATTATAAAAAGGAAACCCATGTTGTCATTTACTGTCTCCTATCTCTTAACCTATTCCCTACTATCAGTTGTGATCCCCGTTTATTTCATCCAGAACCAACCAGGTTCCCGTTGGCAATTGGTATACAAATAATACACGGTCTAGAGTGCGTTGTGTAAATGCATTGCATTTGATTGCACGCGAGGGCTATGTTAGCTGTGCGTTGCGCACGAGGCGTAAGCCGAGTGCGCAAAGCCCAGCTAACATAGCCCGAGAGTGCGATGAATTTACATGACGCACGATAATAAGACCGTAGTATTATTTGTTTTATAAAACGAGCTCAACCACGGATTGTTTTATTTTGCTGGATTATTGAAAACAGACTTGCCAAAATTAGTAACCCAGACTATCTACTTTCTAGAGTGTGAATTTATTAGGAATTTACAAAATTCATCAACACTTACTGCACTCGCTTCACTGAATTTGACTCTGCAGATCAAATGCAGTTGATGGGAAATTGCCGAAGATTTTCCCATAAAAGTGAGAATTATCAAAGAATTGTATGCATTTCCATTCCAAAACTTACCAATATCAAACCACATACCATATAATTTACGAAACTGCTACGATTTATTTACTACAGAACAGATAATTTACAAAACGAAGCATTTAACATTTTTTTCCCCCTTCACTTTCGCAAGTTTGTCTTCGTAGAACTATGTAAACAAGCATTGTGACGTCACGGGGTTGCACACCTTCGGCACGATGGTTGCGCGGTATCGGCACGGTGGTCGCGCGGTGTCGGCACGGTGGTGCAGTTGGTGAAAAGTAATCAATGCCCACGTGATCGGTATTAGCCAATCACGTTACTGAATTTACCGGAGCCGTTTTATAATACATTATAATAAATGAATAAATACATGAATGAATAAATTAATAAATGAATAAATGTTTTGTTCACTTATAGCGAAATCGTGCATCTTACTTTGAATAGACGGTGGGGGGGGGGGGGGGGGGGGGGGGGGTGGGGACCAGTAGGCCTGGCAACAGGGGAGAATAGTGTTAGATTGGTCTAAATAATTGAAAGGGTTAGGCCCAGATTAACTATTCGTTCAATGTTTAGGTTCTGAGACCGTAGAAGTTTTTCAGGAATTTGTGGATTAATGAAGTCACAAGAATATTGGCCATGTCACTAGAGATTGAATCGTTCTATTTGAAAGAGGTTCTGTTTATGCATGGGCTATGTATCCGCAATATAATCGTAAAGCGCTTAGAGATGATTATCAATCATATTAGGCGATATATAAATCGAGTATATTATTATTATTATTATTTTATAATTAATGGATAGTGGGTGCATGCATTTCAACTGCTATAATATGTGATAACATTGTATAGTGAATCGATTCTTTTGGATTATTAAGCTCTCATAGCGAGGAAAACATTGAAGGCCCTTTTAACAGTTAGCTAGGGGGCACATCAGCCCTGAAAGCTTGTTGATATTAGCACTTATGAAATCAAAGATTTTTTTTTTTAATAATGGACACACATTATAAGTTTGAATTAATGTAAGTTTAATTAACGACCTCTGTCCCAACTTTTGAACATGTGGGATATAGAGACCCCTTATTGTCATTGTCAGGGGTCCAGGGGCGGAGCCCCGGAAGCTTTTGGATTTGTGCAATGTAGCACATTCAAGATGGATGTGTATGTAGCGTGCATGGCAATGCAGTAGCCAGGAGTCTTGCATGGGGTGTGTCTAGGTGGTCCTGTACTATAGAAATAGAGCTACTGATATAGTCTAGGTGATTGAGCCTCCAGGAAACTTAGACTATGAAAGGGAAATGTTTAATCGTTTTGGAGAGTTTTGACGAGCGATTACTTTTTTGACGACGTGGTGTGGCAAGATTCATTGGTAGAGCGCGCGCTTTCCAATCGTGAGATCCCGAGTTCGAACCCAGTGTATAATATGCCCATCGCGTTTGTCCTTCAGCAAGACTATTAATCCACTATTGCAGCTCTCTACCCAGGTGTATAAATGAGGACCCGGTAGGAGTGATACGTGTATTCATTTGTACTTTTATACCGTTAAGTGCGCCATATGGCTGCCAGAATGCATTGCACCCAAGGGAGCAGAGAGTGCACGTCATGTGCGGATTGATTGTGAGATGTCCGGTGACCGGGGTAATAATATAATTGTAAAGCGCTCAGTGGCGTACCCAGGATTTTTTCAAGGGGGGGGGGGGGGGTTATTTTGTAAAATTTTCGAAGCCGAGACCAAGTACCTTCAACATTTTCAAGACCAAGACCACGGTCCGTCAACATTTTTCGAGGCCGAGACCAAGACCATTGGTTGAGAACCCCTCTTAGTGGGGGGAGGGGGAAGCGAGCGGAGCGAGGTTGGAAATTATAGCAATTTAACATCTGAAATTGCCATTTGTTTCAATATAATTGTATGGGTATGTTCGTGTTATATAATTGTAATATATAAACACCCGAGGTTGTATGCGAGCGAAGCGAGCTTGAAAATTTTAGCAATTTAACATCGGAAAATTGCAATTTGTTTCAATATTATTGTATGGGTATATTCGTTTATGACTTATGATATGGCGTAATTAAGGCGAGCGAAGCGAGCTTGAAAATTTTAGCAAATTAACATCAGAAATTGCCAATTGTTTTAATATTATTGTATGGGTATATTCCTGTTATGTTATTGCGTTTTGAAGGGTAATATATAAACACGCGAGGTTGTAGAATATTATATTTTACGGAATGCGAGCGAAGCGAGCTGGAAAATTTTATCAATTTAACATCGGAAAATTGCAATTTGTTTCAATATTATTGTATGGGTATATTCGTTTATGACTTATGATATGGCGTAATTAAGGCGAGCGAAGCGAGCTTGAACATTTTAGCAAATTAACATCGGAAATTGCCATTTGTTTCAATATTATTGTATGGGTATATTCGTGTTATGATATTGCGTTTTGAAGGGTAATATATAAACACACGAGGTTGTAGAATATTATATATACGGAATGCGAGCGAAGCGAGCTGGAAAATTTTAGCAATTTAACATCTGAAATTGCCATTTGTTTCAATATTATTGTAAGGGTATATTCGTGTTATGATATTGCGTTTTGTAGGGTCAGTGGCGTAGCGAGGGTCAAGTGATTGGGGGGGCACAGCTGCGAGGGAGCGGAGCGACCAAGCCCGAGGGCGCGTAGCGCCCGAGGGGGGGAGGGTGTGGGAGGGGGGTGTCCCCCCTCCCACGGTAGGGAGCTTTTGCAAATTTTTACTTGAAATAATGCAATTTGGTGCATACCTTGGAAGGAAATTTGATAATACTGAATTAAAGAAATCATTTCCCTCATGATAAAGTATACACACACAATCAAACCTACGTGTACACACACACCATACTCAAATACTCTCACGCCGTATGCTTGTCTACATTTATTTAGGGGAGGGTGTGGGAGGGGGTTCACCCCCTCCCAATTTGTTTGAAATTTTTGAAATTGGTGTTTAAAATATCACTGTAGAAGTATGGTCATTATTGTCTTTATCATTGTCTTAATCATGGGTGTTAAAATGGTATATAATAGTGAATCTACTCGTTACATATTTTAAAACGGTAATAGCGAGGAAAGATTAAGCCCGTACGGATCCACGTGATCCTGTATACTATAGAGTCATCGATATAGTCAAGGGCATTGAGCTCCAATGGAACTAAGCAAAAGTGGAGGGGAGACATTGCGAGGAAGCGAAGCGACCGATTGGGGGAGGGTGTGGGAGGGGGTGTCCCCCTCCCACAGTAGGGAGCTTTCGTATTTTGGGGCCTGAAATTGTGCGATTTGGTGCACACCTAAGACAGAAATTTCACGTAATATAAAGTATATAAGTATGGAACCAAACATACTTAATGACAAAGGAGGGGGACAATCTCCTCCCCTTTCTAACGTGGGGGACATAATATTCCAATTTGATTTGCATTCAGCGCATATGGACCGAATTTACTAAAAGATATATTATTTCAAATTATTTTATTTTCCCATGATAGTGTGCTATAGACATGATAGATGAGGGTCTAATAAATTTTGTATATATCAGTATTTCAGAATATGCGCGAAAAGCGCGCGGCAAAAATTAAGATTTACAGTCCTTTTCAAACTAAAAAAAAAACAGCTATGCTCGGGTCCCTAGAATTAGTTTCAGTAGGCCTATGCTCAACTGATGCAGATATCGACTCTGGAGAAGATGACTGGTGCTCCTTCAATCATGATCATCAACAATCATATGCCTAGATTATGCATCATGAATTAATGGAACGGGTGCATTTGGAGTGAAGAAATTAGTAAAAGAAGTTTGTCTTTACCTAGACATTTAGGACTACGTAGTGCAGCTATGCGCCTTTATAGCCTGCATGAAGGCGTCAAAATTATCTATAAAAGCGGGAGGCAGATTCAAGATCCTAAAAGGGCCCTTGGTATGATAAACGATTTACCATGCTAGGAAGTTTGTTAGGCCTATACGCGCTCTATGTCTTCTGAAATGCGGTGAGAGTCGATCCTCGCGCGCCACGGGACTGAAAATTTGCATAAGAGGCTATATTGGAAGGATTCTTCAAACTGATATAGGTGCGCTATTGCTAGTACTAGGGAACGACTGTTTTATGTTCTTGGTTATTATCGTTGATAATGATTATTATCACACATTAAATAAAACGTAATAATAAATGATTGATATACATTGTAGACCACATTTGGCTTCATGTCGGGTCGTTATTATTATTTTTTTTTTTTGCCAAACGATTAGGGGGGGGGGGGCACGTGCCCCCCGTGCCCCCCCCCCCCCCCCCCGTAGCTACGCCACTGTGTAGGGTAATATATAAACACCCGAGGTTGTAGAATATTATATATATACGAATGCGAGCGCACCGAGCTTGAAATTTTAGCAATTTAACATCGGAAAATTGCCATTTGTTTCAATATTATTGTATGGGTATATTCGTTTATGACTTATGATATGGCGTAATTAAGGCGAGCGAAGCGAGCTTGCAAATTTAGCAATTTAACATCGGAAAATTGCCAATTGGTTTCAATATTATTGTATGGGTATATTCGTGTTATGATATTGCGTTTTGAAGGGTAATATATAAACACACGAGTTTGTAAAATATTATTATACGGAATTGCGAGCGCAGCGAGCTTGAACATTTTAGCAATTTAACATCGAAAATTGCCATTTGTTTCAATATTATCTCGTGGAAAATTTTTGAAGCCGAGACCAAGAAATTTCAACATTTTTTGAGCCCGAGACCGGGTTTCTTCGCAAATTTTCGAGGCCGATACCAGGTTGATGAGGGTCGAGACCGGCTAAAATTTGAAAAGGGGGGGGTTCAAACCCCCCAAAGCAGCTATTTTGGGGCCAAAGGGGGGGGGGGGGGGTTCAACCCCCAACCCCCCCCCCCCCCCCTGGGTACGCCTATGGCGCTCAGAGATGATTATCAATCATATAATCATATCATATAATTAGGCGCTATATAAATCGAAGCATTACTATTATTATATATACGGGTGGGGAGCAGGGGCCGACTTTGGCCCCAGTAGGGAACGTATACCCTCCGGGGATTAAGGATTTTTGGCTATTTCTTAGTCTTGGTTTTAAACCTAATGACACATAAATAAAACAAACGATATGCCTTTTCTCGACCAGAATATGACCACTAAATAACAGCTCCGCCTATCGACTTCAACATTATTTTGTTTATGATATTCCCATTCGCTCAGGGTTCAGCGCATATGGACAGAATTTTTAAATAGATTATTTTAGATTATTCTATTTTCTGTGTCGGTGTTCTATAGATGAGGGTTTAATTCTAACTCAGTTTGCTTTGGTGTGCGTTTGAGAAATTTGAAAATGTGAGTTCCCGCAACCGAAACGAAGCTAGTTCGCTGCCCGAACCGCCTGCACATAGCGAGCTCAGCTCAGCCAATAGCTGCCGTTATCGCTCACTCAGCTGATAGCTGCCGTATGTAATATTAGAACCTGCAGCTAGGAAAGGGGAATTACGGACGTAACGATAGTAGCGTTAGCGCCCGTTTAGATCTGAGTGGTGTGCATGTAGGTGGTGTGTGTTCACAAATCACGTCCTGAATCTGGACTAAAACGAAGCTTGCAATGCATGGGGATTCATACTAAACGAGATTTGCAGTCTTTTTCAAACTAAAAAACAGCTATTTTGAAAGTTAATTATTGATAATTGTGTTTTTCCCTCTTTGGCATTAGATCCTTTGATTTTTCTCTCTTCATTTTCGGAATTATGGGGGCGGGGGGGGGGGGGGGGGGGCGGGGGGGAAGGCGGAAAGATATGTTCGCCCCCCACCCCTATACTTTCCTCGGGGGCGGTCCCCCCCCCCCCCCCCCCCCCCCCCCTCCCCCAGGCCTGCCCCCCAGTATCGACGCCTCTGTACCTCCGGGCTGCGTGGTTGGACAACCGTCGAACAGAGACTGAATGTCCAGTCTATCCTGAAGAGGGCGCTAAAGCTAGATACAAATCATGAATATTCATGTTTTGAGAAGCGTAATCTCATTTTCGTGAAACGTTCGACCTCTCTTCAAACATGTCCAATCGTTACCAATCAAATATAAATACATTTCGTTAACACAACAGTCATTTTAATAATTACAATCATATATTGATCAGCTCAACAAATAAGCCAATTTAGCAGTCGTTCGGTATTCGGTTATAATTTGAAGAGAGATATCGAAAATCACTAACCAACAAATAAATATCAACAGCAAAATGACCATTCATATATCAACTTGCTTTGCTGGTCTCAACGGCAGCTATAGGTAACTAGTAACTTCCCCCTACGATGCATTGAACACACACACACATGCGAAACAGTGACAACAGTCACCAAGGCATCCACTGTTTCGCATGTGTGTGTTTGTTCAATGCCCTCGTAGGGGGTATAGGCTCCGGTAGGCTATTGGCTGTCTTTTGCTGCCAGTTCAGCTCAACTATACCTCGCACAAAAAGTTCCGCTATCGAGGTTTGCGCATTAATAACTTTTTGATTACGCTATAACCATTCATAAATTTGGTATCACTGGAAAGCGTGAATTCTCCCCTTTACATTGGTATGAAATTTGCTATGAATGTTTTATCATGGAATGTGCATTGCATCCAAATGTAGGGCAAAGTCAAAAGTGAAATGTTGCAAAATGCACTGATTTTGTCAACAGAGTGCCTGCCTTGGCTTGAATGGGGGTGAGGTGGTCATGCATTCAAGCCACGTTTTAATCTTCAAACAAAAGGAAGGCACACTGTTGACAAAATCAATGCATTTTGCAACATTTAATTTTTTTACTTTGCCCTACATTCGAATGTAATGCACATTCCATGATAAAATATCCATAGAAAATGTTGTATTAATGTAAAGATTAACGCTTTCCCATGATACCAAATTTATGAATGGTAATAACGTAATAGGCATGCAAGCCACGTTCTAATCTTCAAACAAAAGGAAGGCCCTTTGTTGACAAAATCAATGCATTCTGCAACATTTCACTTTTGACTTTGCCCTACATTTGGATGCAATGCACATTCCATGATGAAAATACTCATAGAAAATGTTATATCAATGTAAAGGGGAGAATTCACGCTTTCCAATGATACCAAATTTATCAATGGTAATAACCTAATAGAAAAGTTATTAATGCGCAAACCTCGATTGCGGAACTTTTTGTGCGAAGTATATAATGACTGTCGATCAAACATGTCGTAATAAAGTGGTTTTAGGCAAAGGAGGCGGGGCTGGGGGCAGCAGCCTCCCCGGAGTAATGTAAACGGCCATTATTCGGACAAAACGGTCAAACAAAAATAGTGTATGTTATTTTTTGCGCAATAATGTATTCACCACCAACATTTTGCTCGTAACAAACAACATAATGTTTATAGTGAAAAATATGTGCGGAAGATAAGTAAAATATGATTATAGCGGTAAAAAGCCCTCCACCATATAATAGCCCCCCACCTAGTAGCCCCCCCCCCCACCCCCCAAAAAAATATATATTATCGCCACTACATAATATAATAGTGTAATATACTGAACACTAAAACTGCTGTTAGTGCTGTTGAACAATTATTGTTGCACAATATTATTATGCACTCAATAGATAAATATTTTTTCCCTCGCTGAAATAAAAACAACATTTTTTTCCATATTTATCATTGTACTCAAATGCCCCCAACACCGGGTCCTTCCTCTCCAAAAATATAATGCCACTACCATGAGTGTAATGTATCGAAACTAGCAGTGCATATTTTCTATCATTATTATGCACCGTCAGTGCATGTCTTAAATGTGCACTTGTAAAGTGTCAGATATTGCCCAAAATGATATTTTAGACTTCAATCCTATACTAAAATCATTGTAAGATTATGTCCGAATGATGAAGTTTCATTGAAAAAGAACACTGCTTTCCTGGTTTAAAAAAAACGAAAATTTGCGTCAACGAATTACTGTATGACGTGTATGAGGTTTATGACCGTTCATTAACGCTCTTGAGCTGAATTATTATCAATGATAGATATCGTCATACTACAGGGGCATTTTGAAAAAAATCTAACCTATTTTTCTTCTTCTCTTACCATAAGCCAACCAACACGGTAGAAGAGAAATGTGGAAGCTCAGAATAATTTTTGCGGAGTTAGACACTCTTCAGGTGCACTTTTATTCTAATAAATATCATCTAAGGAAACCAATGTTTAGCATGTCGATTCTCTCTCTTTTATCTCCTACCTCCTTTATTTTAACCTATTCCCTATTACATGTATAATGTGTGATCCCCGTAGAGTGTATACAGAAGCAACCTGGTTCCCGTTAGCAATCGGTTAATTATAAATAAATGTACAGAAATAAAATAAATTAAACAAAAACTATCCTTCCAAACTACAAACATTGGCCAAAAATTATTACGATGTGCTTCATTATTATGGATGTTGTTAATTTGGTCAGACATTTAAAACAATAACTTTAGCACAAATGATCTATTTGTTCATATCAATGAAAATGAGCAATGAAAATTGGGTTTTCCACGGGGTTCGAATCCGAGACCTCCAGATTGCAAGACCGGTGCTCTACCAACTGAGCTAGAAAGCTCTTGTGATGATTGATCGAATTCCGAGAAAGCCGAATTTTATTTGCGCATTTTCACTTATATAATACATTTATTTCTGCTTAGTTTCCCTGTGCTTGAAGTAATGTACGTAATCTCGGAAAGGACCTTGTACATTTTGTCCACGAGATCTGTGAGATAATGACAAAACTGAGTGTCAAATTTGAAGGAGCATACAATTTTAATGACAGAATAAACTTTATTTTATCAAAATTGGTTCAGAAATGGCTGAAATAGCGCCCTCTTGAGTTGTAACGGCTCTTTTTGAATGATAACAGGGGTTTTACTTAGTCGTTTGTAATTAAATGGAATAAAAGTGAGAGCGTTCATTCAAAGTGAGAACTGTATAGCTTTATGTGTGCACAGAAGCTGAATGTATATTGTTTATTGTACACATGGTTGAAAGTGAGATGGAATAAAAGGGAAAGTGTTCATTCAAAGTGATAGTTGAATAGCTTTGGTATGTACGCCTGGTACTTGTCCAGGGTAGTGAATAAAGGGCCCGTTACACATTCACGGTGCCAACACGGATGACCACGGATTGACGGTCTGTTTGTTGTTGTTTTGGTTTAATGGCAATCAGTCAAATGTTGCCCATATTGTTGTCAACCGGGGTACACCCAGTTGTGTCCGGGATGCTCCGTGTTGCCTCCGGCTTGATCCGTGTTGTATCCGGCGTGATCCGTGTTGCCTCCGGCGTGATGCTTGGGCGCACCAGGGGAAATTAAACCTGCATAATTTTCACCCCGGATTAAATCAGTCCGTGTTGGTACCGTGTTGGCACCGTGGACGTCCGTGTTGGTTCCGTGTTGCACCGTGGACGTCCGTGTTGGTTCCGTGTTGGCACCGTGGACGTCCTTGTTGCCACCGGGAGCTCCGTGTTGAGACCAGCGTTCTATTGTTCTATTGTTCAGCTCATCCGTGTTGGTACCGTGAATGTGTAACGGGGCCTTACGAGTGGTACTGGTTTAGACCAGCTTGGCGTGATTGGAACGGGCACCCTCACTAAGATGCATTTAGTATGATTTTGGCGGGAACGTTGTTAATGTTCGCTGGATGTGGGTGCGGTGATTATCTTGGATATGAGAGGAAAGTCAAATGGCACAGATAACTATTGGACATCCCAGGTCGAAAAAAACAGTTGAAAATTAGTTGCCAACTGGTACCAGTTGATACCAGTTGGCCAACTGGTTTTAATATGGAAATTGGTACACTGGAATCAACTGGAATCAATTGGAATCACTGGAACAACCAGTAAGAATCCAGTAAGAACCCAGTTAGGCTGACCAGTAAGAAACCCAGTTGAAACCATTAAGAAACCAGTAGTGGGATTAACCAGTACATGAGGACCAGATAGTTGGTTTCAACTGGTATTTTGAATTGGTTTCAACTGGTATTTCTATTGGTTTTTAACTGGTCTTCTGCATTTGTCCATTTATCTTTACTGGGAACCGGGAATTTTAACTGCTACCGTTTGATGCCAGTTAAAACCAGTAAAAACCAGTTGAATTTCAAACTGGTTTCAACTGTTTCAACTGTCTTTTTCGACCTGGGATCGTGAGAGAAGGACGTGCATCATGTCAGCGTGTGGTTTGGCATGGATACACCAGGGACTAGCCCGATTTGTGATAGGGTGAGGTTATTTTTTATATTTGTAGGCATCCCATTTTATGCCGGTGTGACAGGGATAAGTGTCCACCCAGGGATAATTGGCAGTGACGTCATTCGGACAGTTTTAAAATCCTATTTTTGACCATTTTCGAGCCTTCATACAGACAGAGACACACATAAACACTCAAACACAAATATACAGACAAACACACATGCATATGGACATCAAACGAACAGTAATGTACTCATAGTACACACTTAACTCATTCATGACGTCACACTGACGCGTTTGACGTCACTCATACAACATAAACGTTTTTGTGTGTTAATTCAATAAAATTAACTTGAATAAATACGCTCCTCCTCGGATGCTCCTATCGGCTTCTATCCGGCTCCAACCGGCTCTTACGCGTACCGGATGCTCCTCGATTGGCCTACCCGGCTCTGATCTGGCTCCGACCCGGCTCCGATCCTTGGTATCGTCGACTGTTACCTTGATCTCCGATCGTCGATGACTTCAGTAGCAATGCGCGACGGCAGTCCTCGTCGTTGTTCAGCGTCTTCCACGGCGGTTATGGTAGACCGAACCACCGCGGACTTCACATCAAAGGAACTGGAGAGGGGGCCCTATGAGCCCCCCCCCCCCCCCCCCCCCCCCCCCCCCCTCCTTTGGGCCTGGGAACGCCAAAATAGCTTGGGCTTGATAGGGTAATGTTGAAATATTTCATATTTATGTACGATCAAGTGTACATTATCATACATCAAATATCAAATTAAAGGAAATGTAGCCTTTTACAGGCAGGATATAAATTAAAGGTGTGATCGTTCATGCATGAACTGCCATAGTAAATTAACAATAGCAAGGTCTGTTTTCACAAATAGCAACAAATTTAGAAAAGTTAATCGAAATATTCCTTTAATATAAACCCCTCAAAAAAAGTTCGAAAACTCAAGTTTGATCGATTATATCTATTTTCTTATGAAATCATAATGGTTATATTTGGTATCACTTAAAAGCGTGTGTATACCTCTTTAAAATGATACCAAATTCGTAACCATCACAAGTACGGGGTATGCGCAGTATATTTGAGAACGGGGGAAGGTCAGAAGTGAAATGTCACAAAATGCGCCAACAAACTTCAGTCGGAAGGTTGGAAACTCATATCACGGTCTCTCTAAAGTTCAAATTCTTTCGACGATGAATATCTTGACAATGAATAGATGCTGTTGAATACGGTATCAGAAAAAAAAGCCTGTTTAATTATCTTTCCAATGACACCTCACTTGGAATGATTATGAAAGCCGGGTAGGTACAATAAAGGTGAATATTGGGGAGGATCGACAGCGAAATGTAAACAAAATGCATTTGATTGTGTGAAATTGAAGGCGTTGCATCCAAAAACGACTATTTGTGGAGATATCTTAGTACTGTACTTTACATAATCATTATGAAATTCAACATCATGTTGAAGCGTGTTAATTTGTCAATAAAACAATGCCTCATTCATAATGACTATGTGATTGAGGTGTGTGTAGTGCCTCTAAAGGTATGGGGCTCAAAATGACACGTTGAAAGGTCGACGGTTTGCCGTTTGATAACGTGCTAACAGGGCATACCTGCACGGTCAAAGAGGGCGCTTATATGCCAGTTCTGGCCAGTTTGCGTTGGTTTAGGAAAATTTGATGCATTCTTAAAACATCAAGTTTGAGAGTTTTCCTGTAATGCACACACACATGCAGCATAATCATTGCAAATGAGATATCATATTAAAGGTAAATTAATGAGCTTTCTTATAGTGCAAAACGTAATGATGATAGAGTTATGAATAATAAAACAATATCTTACCGGAATCTTGAAACAGGAATCCACGGTCTTAAATCCATAGCATTAATATGCCCCCATATCCGGCTTTACTGCACACACCCCAATAGCATAATTATTACAGGTGAGACATAATTTTAAGGGAAAATAAACATGCTTTCACATGATGCTAAATTTACTGATGATTATGCCATGTAAAACTCCAAAACATTCCCTCCAATAGTCGATTTTCGATGCAACGCCTTCAATTTCACAAATGAAATGCATTTTGCAACATTTCATATTCGACACTCCCCCATATTCAGCTGTACCATACTTAACCTGCTAATAAAATTGTTACGGACATAATCGTATTGAAAAGATAGGCAAGTGGGCTTTAAAATGATACCAAATTTGATAGGTTTAAAATCATTTGAACGCGCTACAATCTTCGATACAACTTGAGCATTCAAAAGTACGACACAAGAGTAAAATTTCCGAACTGAATACTCTCGGCCCATTTTGCGACATTTGACTTCTGACCGTCCTCCATTCTGAAACGCACTATGTATTCCCTGATTGAAATAAATGACAAATAATGTACCATTTTAAAGGGAAATCGTCATGCAATGCAATGACACTAAAAGAAAAAAATACAATTTTACAATAAGAGTAATATAATCGATCAAGTCAGGGGCGGATCTAGCTTTTTGCTATGTTCTTTTACAGAACATTTGTTAGCATTCTGTTAGCATTTATTGTGATAATCCTTTTGCCAAAATCCCAGTAAATCATCCTGTTATGTCACGCAGTTCATTATATTAAGTCACAAGAAATGTAATGTTTGGTCTGTGAACACTAAGTATGATAACACAGTACAATTAACATGATTAAGGGTCTGAAGTTGCTAGACTAAAGTTGAAAAGCCTAAACTGCTTTACACCGTTCCTTTCAAGATCTAAAAGGCAACATCATTATTCAATGATAAAGGTAATTAAGGTATAAATCAACATGCAATCTTACTGTCAATATAATTTTATGAAAAGAATACTTTCAAGTGATATTCTTTGCAGGCTAGCTCTAAAATAATAGTATTTTTTCAACTTTTTCATTATGATAATTGTAAAATTGTTGAAAATAGTAATCATCTTTATTTGTTTCAAAGAAGGGTTGAAATCCAGGTCCATGGCAGAAGTTGGAAATAGATGCAATTGGCAGGTGAACATGAATACATGATGATACATACAGACAACAAAATAACTGGAATAGTTTACAAACACAAATAATATATTTCTTTCACACAAAAAGAAAAAAATATATGAAACAAATTCTTATTTCCCTTTTCGTACATAAACAAGAAATACAAGTGTTTTTAATTGATCATTCGTAGCAACCTTTCATACATTTGTTTTATCCAAGAAGCTAAGAAGCATGATTAGGGAAAAAACAACAGCAACACAACAATTTGTTATTATTAATCTTTCATTATGATGAATAATAAACATACAATTAATATTTAATTTTAGCGGCATGGCTTTAGAGCTCTACACGAACTAGGGATCTAGTCACTTTGTTGACATGTGCAAAAGTGATGAATGGTTGATACAATGTATATTGTTGTTATCTGGTATGTCCACTGGGTATTGTGTGAACATTTCAAGTTAAATGGATGTTATATGGCCGAGTAATGAGCAAACATGCAAAGTGATATTCACTAACTAATTGCAGTGACTTTGTACACGGCTTCGACGATCCAGTGGATGAATTAACATCTGAACACTTCAATCGTAAATATCTTTTTAACAAAAGGGAAATTTGAAAAACCGAAACCTGTCCCATGCTCTTATTGTTAATACGAATACAACAAGGTATTAGGGAATCGCTAGAATTCAACTGAATTTTGAGGATTTGGACAATGTTACTAAGTCCCTTTAGGGCCATTCTTGGTCACGTGTGTGACCCAAAACATGACAAATTTTGAAATGGGATGCTAATATTTCAGTAAGTATGAGACATTAATGATTTTTACTTCATATGTGACTTAAATATGTTGTAGTCTTTCAAACTTAACACAAAAGATTTTATAAGGATTACGTAACTCAATGTCAGAGGTCAAATGGCATGGGTCACGTGTGTGACTTCGCACGGAGCGCTTTTTTCATAACTAAATTTCATTTGGAAAACTCTTTAAAATATGAATAGCTATATTGTTCATCTTATTACCAGAGAAGTACTATACATTTATAAGTACAACAATAGCAATGAATGAGAATTATATCAAACCGTTGTTTTTTATATTACTTAATTATGTGGGCAACGTCTGGTCACGTGTGTGACATTTTGGGGTGGTCACGTGTGTGACATGTACAATATGAATGGAAAAATGGGAATTTTATAATATCTGGTTTAGAAAAGAATGAAAGGTTGAATTTTTACAAAGTTGGTATCAACCTGTACAGGAAAGTGAGAAGAATGAGCTTGCTAATTATCCTTTTGATATCTTGATTATTTTCTGAATTATGATTATTAGAAAAATATTGAAATATGTAAATTTATGCAAATGAGTAAAAAAGTTTCATTTCAAACTTCAAATCATGTATTTCATGAAACTTTACACATGGATCATTCCAAAAATGGAACAAAACTACAGAAAAATAAAACTTCAATTTTTCCGAAAAAGTTTCACTTTTCAAAGAATGGCCCTTTAATAAAAATGCAAATTATTGTCAGTACTAATCATAACGAAACAAGAAATCAAACTATGGATCAACTGGGCAAGTTCTTAGTTATAACAATATACATTTATTTATAACTAGTACAACAAACAGTTTAACTTTGTAGCACTTATTAATAAAAATAATGAATATGTCAATTAAAAATATGCTCTTTTACATCAGATTTCATTTAACATCACTTAAAAATTAATGACATAACTATATCATTATTCAATATGTAAAATCAACAAAGGAATTATCAGTACATAAATCATGTACCCGGTATGTTTATATTAAACTATACAGTATATTAAATAAGCGATATATGCCTAATATTAACAAATCAACAAAGGACATTATAACTAGAAATTTCCATTGCCGCGCAATGCGAATGTATACCCCGGCACTGGCAGCGATTTTTGCGTCATTCTTATGTTCGAAGGAGGGACAAAGATATCCCTCCCCTCCCTCAAACAAAAGGATGACGTAGAGATCGTCACTAGTGGCCCGGACTGTTGTCAAGACTAGGAGTAGCATCACCAAAACAATATGTGTGTAGATGAGAGTAAAATGCATCTTTATAGAAAATTCAAAAGAAATCTGTCAAGAAATGTGATCTGCAAGCAGGCGCGCCGATTCCATCCGAAAACACAATGCATTGGGGGGGGGGGGGGGGGGGGGGGGGGGGGGGCAGAGCATTTTCACAAACAATGCTCCCCCCCCCCCACCCCCCCCCCCCCCCCCTAATGCATTGTGTTTTCAGATGGAATCGACGCCGGTGTCTGCAAGGCCAGCATAGCGCACACAAGACAGCCACCAAAATATGACATTTGACCCTATAACAGACGGAACACAGGTGGCAGCATCACCAAACACTTACAATGTGTAAGTTTTACTATTAAGACACACCTCCATACAAATTCTGAAAGAAATCCATGAAGAAATTTGGCAGTTAGAGCGCACAAAAGACATATGACCTTTGAACCTATAAAAGACGGAACAACGAGGGCAGCAACATAAAAAAGATACATTTTTATCGAATACATTTCCATACAAAATTTAAAAGAAATCTGTCAAGAAATATAGTATTACCTGCAGAGCGCGCGCACACACCAAAATATGGCCTTTGACCCTATACAAGACGGAACACGGGTGGCAGCATCACCAAACTCTAAAGATGTGTAGATTTGAGCAAGTAACACCTCCATACATACTTTGAACGAAATCTGTCAAGAAATGTGGCAGTAATAGCGCACAAAAGACACATATGATATGACCTTTGACCCTATAAAACAGAGGCTTCGATCCTTTTTTTGCGATTTGGGGGGGGGGGGGGGGGGGGCGCCATTGAGAGAGCTAAAAGCCCGACATTGG
>JBAMJV010002732.1:0-86317 GCA_037951105.1 Echinarachnius parma | reverse complement strand
TTGCTAAACGCAAGTTTGCGAAGTCTGTTCTGCGCAACTAAGCCGTTGTCTTTATCATATCCTCTACCGCCATGTTGATGATGACGATTTTCATCGTCGTCGTCGTCATACGTCATCATCGTCGTAAGCAATACCAGTGTGCGTACCCAGGATTTTCAAGCGGACGGGGGGGGGGGGGGGGGGGGAATTTTGTCGTCCAGTAGTACCTCAGGACTATTACATTTTAAAATCTTCCCCCTCTCCCCCTCAAAAAAAAAAATGGGCGATATATACCCCCTGGAAACAAATCCTTACCGACACCCAACTGCCCTAGGAAATATCTTCACTGTCACCGCTCACTTCCAAAATTCTTCCAACCGACCTCCCCCCTTCACCGACACCCCTAAAGGAAATTTTCGCTGATCACTCCCCCTTGACGATTAACATCATCGTCGTCGTCGTGGTCCATCGTGGTCACCCCCCCCACCCCCCCTTTCTTGCGGATACCCCTTCGAAAATTCTTACCGACACCCCCCTAAAAAAATCCTCACTGACACCCCCCTCCCCATCCTCGAAAAATTCACCGACCTCCCACCTAGCTATATCGACAACCCTCCGTCAAAAAAATCCTCACTGACACCCCACCCCCCCCCCCCGCCGACGATTAACATAATTGTGGTGGGACGTGGTCGTGGTCATCGTCATCAGCATATATTTCGTCGTCCAGAAGTCTCTCGGACTCTGCTTTAGAAAAATCACGCCTCCACCCCCCCCTTCAGAAAAATTATCGGATACCCCCTCAAAATCTTTACCGGACACCCACCCCCTCGAAAAATCTTCACTATAACCCCTCCCACCTACCCACTTCACCTACACCCCGTAAACAAATCTCACTGACACCCCCCTCACCGTCCTCAAAAATCTTCACCGACCTCCCCCCCCCCCCCTTTATACCGACACCCCTCTAATAAAAAATCCTCACTGACACCCAACTTCCCCCCCCCCTTGCGTCCGCTTGTGAAATCCTGAGTATGCCACTAGTATGACAACGACGACGGATGACGGCATAATGTCAGGGGGGGATTCTTAAAGAGGGTGTCGATGTAAAGGGGGGAGGTCAGTGAATAATTTTAGAGGGAGGGGGTGGACAGTGAAGATTTTCCCGAGGAAGGGAATGTCGGTAAGAAATTTTTGAGGGGTTATCCCAAACAAAATTGGGAAAGGGGGTGGGGGCCAAAAGATTTTTCAAAGCAGAGTGCGAAGAGACTTCTGGACGATGAAATACCCCCGTCCCCCTTGAAAAAATCCTGGGGATGCCACTGATATGCTGATGATGACGATTGACCACAACCAGGACCACCACAATGATGTTAATCGTCGGTGGGTTTTGGGGGTTGGTGGGGGGTGTTAGTGAGGATTTTTTTTAGGGGGTGGTGTCGGTATAAGGGGGGGAGAGTTCCGTGAAGATTTTTCGAGGATGGGATGGGGGTGTCTCGAGGATTTTTTGTAGGGGGGGGTGGTCGGTGAAGGGGGTAGGTCGCTGAGGAGGGCAGGGGGTGACAGAGAAGTTTTTCGAGGGGGCGGGTGTCGGTAAGATTGTTTCGAAGGGGTATACGCCAATTTGAAGGGGGGGGTGACCACGATGACGATGACGACGACGACGACGACGATGATGTTAATCATCAAGGGGGAGTGTCCGCGAGGATTTTTTAAAGGGGGTATCGGTGAAGGGAGGAGGTCGGTGAAGAATTTCCGAGGAGAGGTTACAGTGGGCAGTGGGGGGGGGGGGGGGGGGGGGGGGGAGATGGTCAAGAAGGATTTGGGGGTGTGTCAGTGAAGGGGGAGTGGTCGGTGAACGGGATGAGGGCGGTGAAGAATTTTGGAAAGGAGACGGGTGACAGTGAAGATATTTCAAGGCGGTGGGTTGTCGGTAAGAATTTTTCGAAGGGGTATCCGCCAATTTTTTTTTTAAGCGGGGGGGGGGGGGGGGGGGGGGGGGGGGGGTGACCATGAGCATGATGACCACGACGATGACGACGATGATGTTAATCGTCAAGGGGAGTGTCAGCGAGAATTTTTTTAGCGGGGGTGTCGGTGAAGGGGGGGAGGTCGGTGAAGAATTTTGGAAGGAGCGGTGACAGTGAAGATATTTCTAGGCAGTGGGTGTCGGTAATAATTTGTTTCCAGGGGGTATATCCGCCCATTTTTTTTTTTTGGAGGGGGAGGGGGGGAAGACTTTTTAAAAGAATAGTCTGAGGTACTTCTGGACGACAAAATTCCCCCCCCCCCCCCGTCAGCTTGAAAAATCCTGGGTACGCCACTGTTATGCTGATTACGACGATGATGACGATGACGACGGCGACGATGAAAATCGTCATCAACATGGCGGTAGAGGTGATGATAAAGACAACGGCTGGGTTGCGCAGCAACAGACTTTCGCAAACTTGCGTTTAGCAAGCATAGAATTATGAATAAGAGTAAGTAACCTTGACTTGTAAACTAAGTTATACAATATTATAATTCAAAGCCACTAAAACATCAAGCAACGAACACAAACAAATGTTGAGAAGGGATGCAAGAGAAGCTAGAACTATAAAATGTGGCACAGATCGGAATTTTATCAGATTAATCTGTCTTGATCACACCAGATAATCCTTAATCTTTCCATAATTCGTTAGTTTAATTTATTTATTCATCTCGATATTGCATGCAACAGATTGAAAGTAGATTGAGTTGTGACTACGAATTGTCACGCAGATCTTTGTGTGCTTCACCCATAGAGCTGTATACAGCTCTATGGCTTCGCCTCACCGGCACCAGACACAATTGTGAGTACGTGGGACAGTGTAACTCTTTCTGCCACCGGGCGACGGGCGCTCGCTTCAATTCATGAAAACACGCTTCAAAAGATCAATTTAGAGGTATCTATAATGATTATTGAACTCTCATGGTGGTACTGAGAATGTTAAGTTTCTCAATTCTTAACATTTAAACCGGAACAAAAGCTGGAATATGCCTAAATGAACACGCGTCACGAGTATATGTATATAAAGAAAACTCGAGAACACGCAAATCAATTATTTATAAATAAGTGAATTGGGTCTTCAGGTGTTTTCTTTATATACATATAATTGTGACGTGTGTTCATTATTTAATATACAATGGGTTCGCACTAAACCAGAATCATTATTTATAAATTATGAAAATGAGAATGGAATTCTTTATAAATAATGAAGTTTTGAATTGTAATTATTTATAAATAATAGCTATGACTTGGAATTATTTATAAATAATGAAGTATCGAATTGCAATTATTTATAAATAATGATATGTGAAATATAATTATTTATAAAAAATAACATTTATATATAAATAATATTAATGTGTTTTGTCTTTATATGTAAATAATAAAGATGAGATTTATAATTTGTTTATAAATAATGTAAATAATATATAAATAATGCAATTGCTGATTGCAATTATTTATAAATAATATAGTATGACTTGTAATTATTTATAAATAATGGAGTAATAATTATAATTATATATAAACAATTAAAATTGTATACAAATTATTTACAAATAAATTGATACATTTACTTACATTACATGTAAATAATAGTTATTATATGTTAAATAATGGTTATATAACATATAATATGTGTAAATAATACATTGTCAAACGGCGCCTCATAGAACAGCAGTGTAATTTGGATTATACGAATGAAAAACGAATGCGTCCCTCCATCAAACTATATATATATCGGTCAATAAAGGAGTTTAACTGATTGAGGATAATATTAAACAATTGTGTAAATGTACTTATTCTTCTACAGGTATGTCACGGAAAAAGATCTCAACATTAATAATGTATAATTACATGAATGTGGTACTCCATAGCATCCGTTCAAAATTTCTCACCGGGTGAATACACGTTTAATGCACGATAAAACGCTGGCTGACGTTTTATTAGTTTTAGGTATATAACCTCACGAACAAAAAGATGTCAAGCTCTTATTTGTTCAGGGATGTTGTAAAATGACGTTTTATTTCATACAAGACAATAAACTTTGCATCCTTTGAAATTTGGCTTGAAAAGAGGGGCCTGTCCCTTTAAAGGGGGACTAGAGTTTTATTAGGGCTGAACTACAATAACCATAAACCTGCACAATAATATTATTCATTGGAAGTTAGAACTCCACCATGCCCGAAAGATTTACAAACTTATACACGAACAAACCTGTTATCATTCAGAGAGCCATTAAAACACAACAAACAATACTTTAAGTATGGTTTGTTGTGTTTTAATGGCTCTCTGAATGATAACAGGTTTGTTCGTGTAATATCGTATCGTTGCTAGAATCTATACATGGGTTGTGACCTTACTAAATCGCGCTTTTGTTTTGATATTATGGTTTATTATTCTTCATGTCATTAGATAATGCTGACATACACGTTACCTACTACATTTGCAGGTGCGATTGGAGTTAGGTCTGACCGATTGCAAATGCTGTTTATCTTACGGAGACATAGAGGATACGCTTTCCAAAGAAACGGTGGACTTCTTCCTGAGTGTCGGTCTTCCTATGTATGAAGTCTACGGCATGTCCGAGAGTACAGGTATGTGTAAACGTACACTTTCGTCCGTGGTATTTATTTGTGTACGTTGTTTTGTCCTCTACACACCTATACCTATACACCTATACACTAAACAAATGCAATGAAATACACACAGTGAGGATTATAAATATGCATGGGCCATCATTGAAAAAAAGGCATATATTACCGTCAGATATGCATGTGGCCCGCATCCAGGAAATGCGTTAGGACCACTGTGGTCACTTTGTATCGGTATCAGCCATCTAAGCCCCTACCCTATCGTTTTAGCTTTTTATTTATTTATACATGAACAGGTTGTGTGATTTTATGAATTAATACAGAGCCTGTATATTATTGAGCAAGATAACAAACCCGATTTCATTTTTCGGATTAACGAACCCGATTTTATTATAGGAATAGCGAACCTTCGGAATAACGAACCTTTGGAATAACGAACTTTCGGAAGAACGAACCTTCGGAATAATGCAACAAATGTTCACATTAACGAACCCTATTTCTGTCGTTCTTTGTTATGGCCCAAGACTCAAATTCATAGGTAGCGATGGAGAATGCAGTTGCACGAAGAAGTCGAACCTTCAGATCGAATGACAGGCCTCGGTGTTTCCAGATATGAGACATGCTATGCACGGTTGATCTTGCTATTGCCAGTCTTCTCCGTATCTCTGTGGTGCTCTCCCCTTTTTTTATTTTTTATTATGGAACCCAAATATTCAAACTGACTGACTACTTCAATCTTACTGCAATCTTCTTTACATCTATGGCGGAATCATTGTTGTTGCTGTTGCTGCTGCTGTTGCTGCAAACTAGAGTATTGTCAAACGCATACCTCAGGTGTGTGATCTTTGTACCTCCAAATTTCCCTCCTCCATTGAAACTTTCCAGTGCCTCTCTCATAATGTCCTCAGAATATATTGTTTAAAGGTTTGGACATAGTACACGGCTCTGATGTACACCCCTGTCTGTTCCAAACCACTCAGTATCCCCACTACTGGTTCTCCCTGTAGATTATTGGTCCTGAGAAAGATTCTTGATCAGTCCTACTATGTGACTTGGGAATACATCTTTGTCATTGTATCCCACAGTTGATGGTGGATTACACTGGTGAATGCCTTATTGTAGTCTATGAAGCACAAATAGCAATAGAGAGAGTGTTAGAGGTATCTGTATGTCTCGATTACATGTTTGATGTTAACAATCTGATCCCTTTTCACCCTGCCTTCACGGAACCCTGCCTACTCTGAGATCTCTTATTTTAGCTTGACTTTCATTCTCCTGCTAATGATTTTCAGAAGTATTTTACTTGCATGACAGATCAAGCTTATTGTCCGATGATTTGAACATTTTTTTCAGATCCCCCTTCATTGGTAATGGTAAGAATACAGCTCTACGCAAGTCTTTAGGCCACTCATTTTCATTCCAGATATTGCAGCAAAGACTCCACATCAAATCAATCCCTTCTTCTCCGGTAGCCTTTCGCATCTCAGAAGTCAAGTTATCTAACCCAGGAGACTTGCCATCCTTCAGTTGTTCCATTGCTATTTCTACTTCTGATCTTAGTGCAGGGGGCTCCATTTCATTTCTCTTTCCTCCCATCGTGTGTCATTTTCATTTTTGTCTGTGCCGCTCACATCATTATACTGTACTGCATCAATATGTTCTTTATGTCCTCACTATTTGTCAGTGTTTTGTCATTTTCGTCATTAAATACATCCAATATTAGGGCCCTTTTCTTTGTGATCTATTTCACAATAGCAAACGCTACCTTGGAGTTGTTCTTGTGACGTTCTAGTTTTTCAAACTTTCCCTCTATGTAGTTCAGTTTGTCCTCCTTAACACTATTGTGACCTCTATAATGAGTCCCGTCAATTCTCCCTAATTGTGTTTTGCTTTTGCCCTCTTCTTCTCATCGGATAGCTCAAAAGTCTGATTTGAGATCCATGGTTGTTTATGTTTGTTTTAATTTGGGATGTGATTCTCTGCTGCATTCTCAACTGTTTCTCTTATATATTCCCAGAGCTAATTTGGTGTTTGTTCCGCTTCATCCATTCTTAGAAACATCTCGAACATCAAATATGTTCTTGACTTCCACTGAAAATTGAGCAGGAATACGATCAACATCGTACCGTGTAGGAGCTGTACTACTTGTCTTAGCCTTCAGTCTTAGTCTGAGTTTAGCCACAAGCAGCTGATGGTCACTGCCGCAATCGGTCTTGTCTTGACATTCAGGAGTGATGTCCGCCACCACTTTTTTTACCATGATGTAGTCTATCTGGTTTCTCGCTCTATCACCTGGACTCATCCATGTCCACAGTCTCCTTGGGTGGTGCTCAACTTATGTGTGTCCGATGATTAAGCTGCGTGTCTCACATAAATCTTCCAGTCTATCTCCTCTCTCATTTCTGTTGCCAAGACCATACTTTCCAATGCACTTAGATTTCTCCCCAGTTTTTCCAATATTTGCGTTCCAATCGCCCAACTTGATGAGGAAATATTTCCTAGGTGTATGATCATTCAGTGATTGCATCCTCTAATGCATCTGATGTAGGTGCGTATACCTATATCATTGAGATATTCATGGGGTGCCCTTGCAGCCTTACAGTCATAATTATCTCATTGATCGGGTTGTATCCCAATACACATTTAACAGTAGCCTTCTCTATGACTAAGCCCAGTTCCCCACCTTTTCCTTTCCCTGAAAATATGACTGTATTTCCTTCGTCCGTTATATAGCTGCCTTGTCCGAGCCACCATGATTCCTATATTCCTAAGACTTAGAAGCATTTGCTTTATCTCTTTCTCTACAATTCCAACGTTCCCATCTGACATGCCACGCAGGCATGTGGCTACGTTGATTGGTTTTCTTAGAGGGGTGCTGTTCATTTCCTTCTTGAGACACTTCAAGAACAGGACTTTGATCTTGATCCGTCATCACCCGCAAGTGCACTAAGAGCAGTACCTCTCTCTTGTCCATTAGCAATTGACGTATCATCCGGCCAGCGGGACCCACCTTCTGTTACCCTCTTCTTTTGTTGATTTCGTACTCTCATGTTGACAAACGCGACCGATTAATAATGGCGGGTGGCCAGATCCTTCCATCGCAGTACAGAATCCAGAAGCATAAATGCGTACCTGCCCTCTGCTCCCCGTTGCGTAAGAATTAATTTGTAACGTTACTGTGCAAGTTTTGGTTACTGAAGTTCAGCCTTACCAAAATTGTACTACACCTTTAACAATAGAAGGGAAATGGACCTGGTTGTTGGTCGTACTGAAAAACAAAATAAATAAATACGCGTGAAAACTATTTCCTCTGCGCAATTTAACCGATTTGGTGTATGATACGTGTGATCCCTGGAATGTTTCACCGTACTTGAATATTCTTAAACAAGGAGGACGCCATTATTACTTCATTACTTATTACAAGCCACATAATTGCACGCAAAGAAACACGGAAGTTTTTAATACAATAGTGGGATCCGCCTGCATTACAATTAGTTATATTAGTATATTATGAGTCATTGATCAACACAGTCACGTGATTGCCGTAATAATTATGTTATTATATTAAACAGAAGAGCCGCGATATATCAATAGAGGGGAATCCTTTACTTTGGCAATCATTACATGACGCGCGCTGCAAGAGAGATTGTATTATGACGTCACCAAAATTCGAAGAGAACAATAAATTAGGTAAATGAGGCGGGGTAATAGTGAGACGACAATTACTCCTCACCATATGCTGCAACATATTGTATATGTATGTGTTACCACTAATGCCTGGTCTACAATAACATTTCTTGATACGCCGTCATGATGATATGTCCATTCACAAAATCCCTTTCTATTTTGTCTCGAACTTTATTCAACAATTATATATGTGAATTATCTGTTTTATACGTGGAAGCGTTGGTTGTTTATGATTTCATTTTTGTAATGTTTTAATAAAAGTCCAATTTACAGTCGCCATTGATTCAATAATTTCCTTTATAACTTTGTGTCATTATGATTGTATTTGACAGGTGTCCTTCTACGAACGCAACCTGTTCATGGGCTACCTGAATCAAGAGAACAGAACGAGGGCAGCCCTCACTGAAGGGAGGGGGGGGGGGGGGGGCAGTTCCTTACGGGAGATATAGGATACAAAGATGACAAAGAGCTTTTGTATATAATCCGCACGACAAGACGTAATTACGATAATTACATTTTAGTCGATATTAATGTTTTTTCTATAATATAACCTGTGCGCATACTTGATAAACCCGTTGTTGCAGAACTGTGCTTTATCGGCACCATCCAACAGTAACTATTTGTGCTTTGACGGCAGACGCTTTGACTTTAAGTCTTGGATCTACTTACATTGCCAAAATCCTCAAAACTAACTTTGAACTTTAGAGATTTTCACATGACTCATTGCGTTTGTATTACCATAATAAGAATAGAACAGATTTGGTTTTCCAAATTTCTCTTCCATTATAAAAATATAATGATTGATTTGTTCAGATTTTAAAATTATCTAATGGATAAAATTACGTGTGTAAAGTCAGTGCAATGAATAAGCAAATATAACTTTGCATTTCCGTTCATTGCTTGATTATATTATGACATTAATTTATATTACGTGGAAGGTTCAGATATAGCCCCTTGGACATATCAGATTACAGAACAATTTCAGGTTTTGCAAATTTTAACAAAGTTACTAGATCCCTTTAAAGCTAAATAACAACTTATTAACAGCTACCGAAATAAAATAGCAAACATAGATATTAGATCAAAATGTGACGAAGTAAGCTATTGACGCTTCGTCCATATCCTCCTTTCGTTATAATCATGAATATTAACAGTACGAACACGTGTACGTGGAAATCAGCACAGGACCAAGACATTAACGAAAACTCATTGTCCTCAATTTGTGCATATTCTAAATTATCCAATGGATAGTGCCAAATCCAAATACTTGTAGCATTGATGTGTTTTTAACAAAATATACAGCCGGAAAACCGAAACCAGTTCCATGTTTGATTTTGGAAATGTAAATGGAACAAGAATGTTTGACCATACAGGGAATAATCATTGAGAATAACAACGTTCTGTTTTCACGTATATCCTTGTCTGATTTCCCTTCTGTGTATTCCTTTTCTTTGACAGAAAAGATCACGACAACAGCAAAAACTATTATTCATCCAGTTCCTATCGAAAGTACATTCAGTGAGACACGCGAGATCAGTAACTGCATGATGATTGGTAACAAGCGCTCGTATCTCACCCTCCTAGTAACGTTGACGGTAAATACAGTATTCTAATAACAAATCTGTCATCACCATAGTGTGTAACAGTGTGTTATAAGTAAGAAGGCTTTTTTTTAATCAATTAACAGCCACCAACGCTAGTGAGAGCCTTCTTAAAAGTTCCGGCTTAACTGCAATATTTAAGAACGTTTTCATTAACAGTTTTGATGTGATTTTTGTTGACTTAGTTTAATACAGAGAACTCTAGAAATAATTAAAAAGCCACTTGGAAGATAACAAATTGGTAGGCCTTATAGTGTTATATTTTGAATATCGAATATGAATTAGGCTCCACATTTATTCAAATTCGGTAAAATTATTGATATTTCAGCTATTCTTGAACCGTTTTAGATCAAACAGAGCTTGATCGGACTTCAAAATCACGTGATGTTTGAATATTATATTTACTTATCCACAACTTGTATTAAGTGATCCGTGCAAAGTGTCAGATATTGCACAAAATTACATTTGAGACTTCAATCCTATATCAATATCATTGTAAATTACAATTAGAAGATTTGTGAAAGTTTAAAAGAAAACGTCCACTGTTTACCTAATGGAAAAAATGAATATTCAGTTCATATTTTATTACCGAATACTGATGGCCTGCCGTAGATTTGTTGCAGTAATAATCGTCCGTATGACGAATTCTGCACACGTGTACAGTATACAGTCGGTACAGAATTTGCGCGCGCACAGCCTAACGACCCGTCGCTACGCGTCGTTAGGCCGCCGAAGGACGAAGGTTTCGGCTACTCCGCACGCCAGAGTTTGTTATCGCGTGGCGCGAACTAAGGAAGCTCCAAGTAATTTTCGTGGAGTTAGACACTTTACATGGATGTCTTTAACAAATATTTCTATATGCGCCATCTCCATTAGAATTCAACTTCCTCTTAATTCCTTTTTAACTCAATGAAACACGCTTCAGTTCACAACGATTCAATGAAGTGCTATGATTGAATTAATTTTAATCATAACCTGCAGTTTGGCACTTCGTATTTGTTTTCTTTTTTTCAGCCAAACCAGCAGATACAAGAACAGCAAAACGAGGAAATGCAGGAAGCTCAGTTGATCGATGTTGATCATGATAATGTAACGATACAATCGGCTGTTAGACAAACCATAGAGACTTACAACAAGTCGAGAAGTTCACACAAGGAACACATCAACAAGTGCTACCTTCTCGACAGAGAATTCTCTATGGAAACAGGAGAATTAGGTAAGTTCTACTTCTGTAGAAGATACTACTAACCACTGTTAAAGTTTCAGTTAGACCTTACCATCTAGCGTTAAAGGAAAGTCAACGGAGAGTTCAACTTTCGTTCGATCATCGGATAGAATCCAAGATCAACACTGTCAATCCGTTCTTCTCCAATCCAAGACCAACACTGTCAATCCGTTCTTCTCCATTCGTATGCGCCTTTTGTCTGTTTATTGTTCGGTGAGGGCCCAGTCACACAGGGCCACGAATGCCGTATGAATTGGTATGAATCGGTACGAGTTTAGAAATCTTGGGCAGGCTTCGTATTACTGGTATTCTTCCCCTCTATAGCGATTCGTCGTGGTGGCTGTCTCCGATAGTTCGAGCTAAGTATCTAAATATTTGAATTCGGATACTACGAACGATCACAGTATCCGAATTCGGATACTTTGTACTAAAATCGAAAAGCGTTCCGGAATCTTCTTAAATCTTCTACTTCTACTAGCCGGGAGAATGCGGATCCTTCGAGAGATGTGGTAACAATTATGAATTGGGCTTGAGAAGTACCAGTATACACTGTCAGACAATCCAAATGGGCAGACATCACACTTTCGGAAGTGTCTGTATCAGATTCTAAGGAAATCGCTTGTATTTACGAATGCAGTACAATCTGATACGGACGGAAAACTCGAAGTGGTACACAAAGTACCGACCCTAGAGCGCGTTCCCTACGCACGTTCTACACATATTGTACGCATCATTACGAATGCCATAATAATACAGTAAGGACACAGTACGCTTCCATCAAGAATTGCAAATAACACGATCTCACTACGATTGCAGTAAGAATGCAGAAGGAATGTCCACGAACCACCACGAATGCGACCCGAAAGTGATTCGGATTCTTCGATCAAGCATAGTATCCGAATTCGGATACTTAGCTCGAACGATATGAGACAGCCACCAGCACGAATAGCTACGATCATGTGCGTCGAAACTTACGTAATACCTATTCATCTGGCGAAGATGAATGAATAGATCACCCCCGCCTGAGGAATGGGTATAAAGGCCTGGGGGTGTATTCTGAAAATCGTCTCTTCCCTAATATCGTATTATCTTAGGCTTATGACAAAACCGGTATTCTGAAAACTCTCATATCTTTTGTATTATCTCTGAAAGTTTGTTAACCTCTATTAGCTGGCGCGCCTTGCCACGCATTATTGATAAGCGCGTTCGCGCAAGCAGAGGTGGAAAATGTGTATTCTGAAAACTCTCTTATCTTTTATCTCATCATGAAATTATCATAAATTCTACCCATATGCCGAGACAGCTATGGGGCAGTATTTTCCTTTTGTTATATCTTGTTTAAACATATTTAAAGACAATTATTTGAGATTTTAAAGAGCTCCCTATGTTTATTGTGTGTATAGGTGTGTGTACGTGCAAAAAAGTTAGAAAATAAGAGTGAGGGGGAGAAAATTCCATTGAAAATCTAACCATATGAAAATCCCATTCTTACAAAAATACTCTTTGACTAAAATATATAAATTTCTTGAACTTTGATTGAAAATTCTATGTGTGCGCAAAGCTAGTTAGATGCGCGCATTTAAAGAAAATGCGACGCATACGCAATTTAACCCACTTTGATTGGCTGAGGGGGCATATAAACATTTTGTAACAACAATTTTGATTGGTTAACTCAGCACTAATGGGCGTGGTCAGGGAAAGATATGATGCCCTTAAGACAATTTTCAGAATACCGATTTATGACAATTTTAGCGGTGTATTATCTTATGGACTTATGACAAAAGATAATACAAAAGATAAGACGATTTTCAGAATACACCCCCTGGTCACACAGGACACGACTAGACCCACAAATGCAGTACGCATTGGTACAAATATATGGCAAGCCGTTTTTAACATTTAATCCTATTTCTTGATACCAAGAATTCAATTCTTGATACCAAGAAATCGAATTCTTGATATCAAGAAATGCATTCTTGATATTAAGAAATAGGAATAAATGTTCAAAGGGCTTGCCATAGATTCGTACTAATGCGTTACTGCATTCGTGGGTCTAGTCGTGTCCTGTGTGACCAGGGCCCCGTTGCAGAAAGAGATACAATCGATTGTAAGTTACGATTGATCGTAAGTCAGAAAATTTACGCGTTTCAACCACTCAGATTTGCGCATCTAGAACATGTGATCTGACTTACGATTAATTGCAACTTACAATCGATTGTATCTCTTTCTGCAACGGGGCCCAGGCCTTTGGTAAAGGCCTGGTCACACAGGACACGACTATACCCATGAATGCCGTACGCATTAGTACGAATCGGTAAAAAGGTAGAAATCGTCGGCAAATCGTGTCGGCATATTTTTGTACTGGGTTCTTGTTCGAGTCTTGCTGATTCGTGATAGTTCTCCTATATTCGCTCGCATTGGAAGCACTCGAGTACCATCTCACATTCATGGTTCCTACTAGTTTGTGGACATACCTACGGCATTCTTACTGTAATCGTACTGAGTGCGTAAGACATCGTACTGGTTCTTCTCCATTCTTGACGGAAGCGTACCGCGTTCTTACTGCTGTCTCACTGCATTCTTTTGGCATTCGCAATTCGCAAATATGCGTACAGTATGCGTAGAGCGTGCGTAGGTAGGGTCGATACATGGCAAACCACTACGGTTTTTACGATCATACTAGTTCGTACCGCATGCGTACGGCATTCGTGGGTATAGTCGTGTCCTGTGTGACCAGGCCTTAACATATCGACGCCCATGGCTACGATACGGGAAGAATGCCAGTATATACCAATACGCACTTAGTACGTACAACTACGTACCAGTACGAACGAAGACGGAATGCAGTGCGATCACACTTCAATCGTGGTTGCGCACTATCGGCACGATGGTTGCACAGTATCGGCACGGTGTGCAGTTGGTGAAAAGTAATCAATGCCCACGTGATCGGTATTAGCCAATCACGTTACTGAATTTATTGGAGCCGTTTTATAATAATACTTATTCGTATGATATATACATATACATGATGTTTGTTTGTTTTGAATAACAGGAGTCTCACGTTGAAGAAGATAAGACCCACTATCGAACAAAATTTCAAGCACGAGATTGAACAAATGTATCGTGACGAGAACAACGAGAACAACGAGAACAACGAGAACAACGAGAACAACACATCTCGACAAGTGCAAATACTGTCAAGTAACGACCAGATGGCGATAGTGATGAATCAGAAACTTGATCCACTTTGAACACGTCCTCCTGAAGTCTGTCGCAGAGACTACTGACATGACCGAACTGTATCGAATATTAACGCTTCACAAATTGTCCATGTGATTTAAATTAACGAGGTTATATAATTACGGATACATGTGTATGGTACATTTGAGGTTAATTGTACACAGTGGAACGACTATGACAAGTTAACTCAGTGCATAAACGTAATTCATTCTACATCTAGGGATTATCTGCGATTTTTACATTTACGAATCTTGTTTATTATCTTGTTGTTATACTTAGTTTTGCAGTTATACATAACAAAATAACCAAAGTGCAAATATGCGTGCATAGCCACTGGATAATTACGGAGGTGCAGCTAGCCACACAGTTAACGTTTGACGTCGCAGTGGGTCTGTGGTTCGCTGTTTCTCGTTGTGTAAAATGAAAGCCAGTGTTGTCAGCTTGTGATTATATATATTACAGAACTTGCTGACGGGAGAGAAAATCCCCAATCACAATTCAACTCCTCTTTTCAAGATTGTGGAAACACAGCGTATGTTTCATGAATATGATTATAGGAAAACAAAACGTTTACTAGACACCAAGAGAAAACAAGGTTTTAACCTATAGTGTAAGGAATGCTAAAGGGTTGGCGTAACTGGCGTATATCTTTGAATAGTGTATAATTAACCCCTTGACCACGGGAACCGAGTGGGTTGTGTACAAAGTCTATGGGGATTTCATAAACTCGTAGGGAATGGGTCAAGTATTATCAAATAGCACTTTTGTAAATAGAACAAAGTCATTACTTGTTATGGCGAACTACAGTTGTTCCTGAATGGGAAGTGTAAAGCACACAGAAAAATAGTCATTGTTGTTGCCTGCAAGTTAACAATGCTTAATCGTGTATTTGTACTGATTTGTTTTTTTATGAATTGACAGTGTCGGATTATTAACATTATATTTTAATGTAGCCTTGTTATGAACGTACACCTTCACATTGTGTTTGCATTGCCTTTTTGAAATTACATTATTATTTTTCACAAGCAATTTATTTAACTTTGTAGTAAACATGTTAGATGCACTGTACGTTTAAAGTGGCGCGGACAAGGCAAATAGAGGACGCTAGTCATATTACGCGCGCTACGCATGAGACGCGCCGTCTGTACAAACTAATGGTATCACCTTTTAGCAGCACGTTCGTTCTAGCCTAGTTGACTGTCATGGCGCGGCCCAATGCGGGCGGTTGAGTAATTTTTTCCCCGGCCCTCTATATGTCTTGTCCGCGCAACTTTAACCCTAAAAAGGCCGGGCTATTTGAGGTCTTCCTACAGCCGGGGAGGGGGGGGGGGCATTATGGCCCCCCTTAAGATCTCGGCCGCGGAGCGGCCGATCGCTGTGAAAATTCGCACACATGATAATTGAAGTGTATAGAATACAATGGTAATTTCAATTTTTTGAAAAATTCATGATTTGCATATTTATGGTAATTTATGCAAACAAGGTCATACAATTCATATTTTTACCCATAAATCATATATTCTTCATAATTAAACTCTGGTTTTCACTACATATATTCTTTAGAGCATTTGGAATAATAATATGACAACAAAATTGGAAGAGCCAGGTTCTTCCTTATGTTTTTTATTGTTTTGATCATTTCTTATATATTTCTTTTTTTTTTTTTTACTTATGTATTTTATTGTTTTTGTTGTTTATTTTATTTCTAACTATAACTCAATTATTTTGAACCCCAAAACAAACATATAAAATGTAAACAAGACCAAAAAACCAATGATATACCCCCTTTTACGAAAACTGATATTTCCATATGTTTTGTACACAAATCACGAAATTGAGCGATTTTCGGGCTGACATGCATAGACAAAAGGTCACGTGACTTCGTAACGGTATGTCCGATTTTCAAAAAAAATTTTAAAAATATGCGCAAGACCAGATACAAAAAAGTTACCAACAGCGGCGCGGCATCTTACCGCGTTTTAGAGCAATGAACAAAATCTCGGAGAGGGGGGGGGGGGGGGGGGGGCATTATGGCCCCCCGGCCTTATTAGGGTTAACAAATAGTTCGGAGGTCAGATGTCAGATCTGTTATTGTGTTCGTGGCATGGTCAATCATAGCAGAGCAGGAGAATTAAACTAATTTAATAATAATATATCGTATTGCGACTAATGCAAAACAGCCTATAAGCGCTTATGCTGTTGTTATTAAACTAAACCCCTCAAAAAAAGTTCGGAAACTCAACTTTGATCGATTGTATCACTTTTATTGTCAACTTGTATTTTTTCCTTTTAGTGTCATTGCAATGCATGATGATTTCCCTTTGAAATGGTACATTATTTGTCATTCATTTCAAATCAGGGAATACGCAGTCCGTTTCAGAATGGAGGACGGTCAGAAGTCAAAAGTCGCAAAACGGGTCGAAAGTATTCACTTGGGAAATTTGACTCTTGTGCCGTATTTTTTAATGTTCAAGTTGTATCGAAGATTGTAGCGTGTTCAAATGATTTAAACTTATCAAATTTTGTATCATTTTAAAGCCCATTTGTCTATCTTTTGAATACGGTTATGTCTGTAACAATTTTTTTAACAGGTTAACCCTAATCCCACTGGGTTATTTTGGTCACTTGAGTCCACTGGGGGGGGGGGGGGGGGGGGGGGGGGGGGGTGGGAGGAGGGGGGGGGGCTGTTTTGGCACCCCCTCAAATCTCGGCAACGAATGGACCGATCGACTTGAAAATTGGCACACACGTAAAACAAGTCAAGTAGAATAAGAATATGAAAAAGAAAAAAGAAATTGGACCATTATTTTTTTTAAAATAATTAATTAAAATTTTGAATATGCAAATTTTTGACGAATTTGGGAAAAAATTGGGATTTTCATCTAAAATCAAAAGAAATTACAGGATTTCTTCAGGTTTTCTGTAAAATACTTTCAAATGATGTTATTCATCATATCCATGTTTTTTATGGTGATGAAATATATCACTAATTTGCATTAATATGCAAATTAGTCTTCCCGGATTTATCCACATTGTTTTCATTCTTATGTATTTTATTGTTTTTTGGTTGTTGTTTTTAGTTTTTTTTGGAAGAATTTATCTCTGAAGTGTATGAATTCAACTAATAACAAAGAAATAATCCAAATTATAATTCAAAGTAACAATTATAACAGATTTGGAGTTTACATGGCATCGGATATAGGAATTACATAGAAACCTGTACAAAAATTAAATTTTTTTGTGACGGACGAGCAATTATCGACCTCTAAAATCAGTTCTACAGGTCCGACCGGGGTAAATTATATATCAAAACATGCGGGAGACTTGAGAGAAAATAGTCATGAAGTTTGAACGTGAAATTCCAAACGGTCTAGATGCACGTCGAAAAAAAATGACAGGGGGGCCAAAAAGGCCCCCCCCCCCCCCCCCCCCCAGTGGGATTAGGGTTAAGTATGGTACAGCTGAACATGGGTAGGGCCGAAAGGGAAATGTTGCAAAATGCATTTCTTTTTTTGAAATTGAAGGCGTTGCATCGAAAAACGACTATTGGAGGGATGTTTTAGGGTTTTAAATTGCATAATCATCAGTAAATTCAGTATCATGTGAAAGCGTGTTTATTTTTCTTTAAAATCATGTCTCACCTGTAATAATTATGCTATTGGGGTGTGTGCAGTAAAACCGGATATGGGGGTCTATAAATGCTATGAATGTAAGACCATGGCTTCTTGTTTCAAGATTCCGGTAAGATATTGTTGTATTAATCAGAACTCTATCATCATTACGTTTTGCACTATCGGAAAGCTCGTTAATTTACCTTTAAAGGGATAGTTGAGTATTGGTCAAACTTAACTTTAGTAACCAAAACCTGCACGATTACGATACAAACTAATAGTTATAACTTCACCATGCTCGAAAAGTATACACAATTACAAACGACTAAGTAAAACCCCTGTTATCATTCAAAAAGAGCCGTTACAACTCGAAGTGTCAAATTAACTCGGCGCGAAGCACTAGCGTTGTAGGTCCTAATACGGGACTGTATAGTGCAGTGTGCGGTAATACGGGACTGTAGTGCAGTCACTGTGTGCGGTAATACTATACAGTAGTACGTGTATATTATGTATCGCAACCATAGAAGTATGACTCCAACACTGCCGTTGACGCAACTCGCAAGCCCCATTCGCATTCGTTCGCCGTTCGTTCACAGTCGCGCTAACACACGGAGAGACTGGTCCATGAGGCGCATATATCACTGATTTTTTTGCGGAATGGAAGGAAAAATCATAATCTTAATCCACCCGGTAGTTGGATCACATATTGGAGAGTAAATTGCTGGTAAGTACCGTATCATATGTATAGTTTTAAGCACAATTAGCGTGCACACAAATATTTGGTTTCAGTCTTTTATTAGGAGAACATAGAACGCTAGTGCCTCGCACTAGCGGTTCTAAAAAGTGATACCCGGGCGTCAACCACTTTTATATGATATTTTGAAAGCAAATTTCACAACAATTAGAGCATTTGAATGGAAATTATTATTATTTCCCATGTTTTTTTCGATGATCTTTCATATGGAATTGAAATCAACCAAATCCGTTACAATCGATGTTGGGGGGGCACTTTGGAAATTACCAAAACTCAACTTGGCCTTTAATATGATGTCTCATTTGCAATGATTATGCTGAATGTGAGTGTGTAATACAGGAAACTCACAAACTTGATGTATTGAAAATGCTTCAAATTTCTCTAAACCTACGCAAACTGGCCAGAACTGGCATATTAGCGCCCTCTTCGACCGTGTAGGTATGCCCTTATTACCACGTATCAAACGGTAGAAAGTCGACCTAGCAACGTGTCATTTTGAGCGCCATACATTTAGAGGTACTACACACACCTCAAGCACATAACCACTATGAATGGGGCATTATTTCATTGACAAATTAACACGCTTTAACATAATGTTGAATTTCATAATGATTATGTAAAGTAAAGTACTAAGATATCCCCACAAAAGTCGTTTTTGGATGCAACGCCTTCAATTTCACACAATCAAATGCATTTTGCTTACATTTTGCTGTCGATCCTCCCAAATATTCACCTTAATTGTACATACCCGGCTTTCATAATTATTCCAAGTGAGGTGTCATTGGAAAGATAATTAAACAGGCATCATTGTCAAGATATTCATCGTCGAAAGAATTTGAACTTGAGAAAGACCGTGATATGGGTGTCAGACCTTCCAACTGAAGTTTGTTGGCGCATTTTGTGACATTTCACTTCTGACTTTCCCCCATTCTCAAGTATACTGCGCATACCTCGTGCTCGTGATGCTTACGAATTTGGTATCATTTTAAAGAGGTATACACACCCTTTCAAGTGATACCAAATATAACCATTATGATTTCTTGATAAAATAGATATAATCGATCAAACTTGAGTTTCCGAACTTTTTTTGAGGGGTTTAGTTGAAGAAAATAAGAACTTGCGCATGCCTGTACATTGTTGTGAAACAGCTCATGTGACTTAATGCGTTAATAATGGTTTCTGAAATAATGTTGCTTGATATTCCATCCATTTTTATTTTTGTTAATGTAACAAGTGGTCTAATGAGTTGGTTGCAATTGTAAAACAGTGCAATTAGAAAGATTTCAATACGCAATACACTGCAATAATAATATTACTTTTGCGAATTTTGAAATATGACTATTTTCTCTTAATGCGTGCTTAATGGTTACATATACACGTACATATTGTTTTCCTAACTACCATTGCAATATTTGGACGCAACAAAATTATGTTCGGTTAAGTATGATAAATGAATGAGAGTAACTTACTTGACTTAGGTGCGTAGGACTGTGTGTGCCCTTGCTCCCCTACGAGAAATCCTGCTCCATTCTGCTCTATCCTTGGCTAGATGTTCTGCCTCTTGTAGGGATAGACCCACATCGCACCGAACTTGGTCCTTCCATCTCGTGGGAGGGCGTCCCCGTGGTCTGCGTGCTTCAAAATCATTCTGGTATGCTTGGTATGGTAGGCGGTGATGCGGCATGCGTACCACATGGCCAAACCATTTCAGGCGACGTTTTGTTACTTCTTCACATATGGTGCTTGGGATGTTCAGCCTCTGCCTGATCTCTTCGTTCCTTATTCTGTCCATTAGGTGAACTCCAAGGATGTTCCGGAGGCACCTCATCTCAAATACCTCAAGCTTAGATCTATCTGATTTACGGAGGGTCCAGGATTCTGCTCCATATATGGCAATAGGGAGGATCAGGGCTCTGTAGATCCTGACTTTGAGTGTCCTTGAGATATCTTGGTTGGACCAGATGGCACTTTTCAGCCTTCCAAATGACCAGGCTGCCAGTCTTGTTCGCCTCTTTACATCATCTTCTGTAGAAGGTACCATGCTGCCGAGAAAGACAAATGTATCCACTTTCTCGATGTTTGTGTTGTTCAGTGTGATAGCTTGTTGGTCCTCTGTCATGATTCTGCATTTCGTGACATTGATTTTCATTCCCCAACTTCTACATGCCTTTTCCAGTTCCCTTGTAGAGATTTGGAGGTTTTCAAATACAAGTTCCATGAGGGTGGTGTCATCTGCATATCGGATGTTGTTAGTACGCATGTCACCCATCTGTATTCCACTGTCTAGTTTTTGGATGTCCTTCATCACAAATTCCAGGAACAGGTTAAAGAGGCTTGGAGAGAGGAGGCAGCCTTGTCGAACACCAGTCATGACATCAAACCATTCGGTTATCTTACCGTTCACCATAACAGAGCATTTGCTTTGCTTGTACATGCTCTCTATAAGGTCGACTAAGGACTTGTCCACACCAATGGAACGTAAACATTTCCAGAGCGCTTCTCTCCAAATAGTATCGAATGCCGCTTTAAAATCAACAAAGTTCAAGTGGATTGGTATCTTTCTTTCTCTGGCCTTTTCGATGATCTGTCTGACGACAAACACAGCATCTGTGGTGCCTCTACAACTTCTGAATCCGCATTGTTCCTCAGTCAGATGATTCTCAATGGTTCCCTGTATTCTCCCGAGGACCATCCTACAGAAAACTTTCCCAGGTATGGAGAGTAGCGTTATAGCCCTGTACACTTCTGCAGGAGCCGTTTTTAAGATGCCGTCCTTGTTCTTTACGGCAGGTTGCATCTTGTCTCGTTCTCCAGATAGTTTCTTAACCTTCTTGAAGAGCTCATGGCTGTTGTTCTTTGCGTGAGCAATTTCCATTTCCTCCACCTCTGCATCAAGAATTTTCTTTTTCCAATTCTTCACTTCGTACTTGACCGTTGTATTGAGTTTTTTGTAGCTCTTCTTGTTGTTGGCCGAGGGATTGTTCATCACCAGGATTCTGGCTTTCCTCCTTTGTTCACAAGCCTTACAAACATCTTCTGGGAGACCTTTAACTTGTCTTGACCTTTTGAAGCCTATAACTTCTTCTGTGATGTTATTGGTAGTATCCCTGAATTGCTTCCACAGCTCATCTACATCCATGTCCTGAAGCTGAAGTAGTGGTTCAAAGGCACCTCCAATCCTGGCTTTAAATTCATCTGCTATGTTAGAGTCCTTAAGTCTGCCAACATCGTAGCTTTTGGGAAGGCTCTTCATTCGCTTAGACTTTGCAGGTGAAAACTATACATTTGCCAGTACTGCTGAGCAGTATGATCTGCAGTTCTGGAACGTCTTGATGTTCTCTAATTTGGTAATGATGAAGTCTATCTGATTTCTGTAATGTCCACACGGGGAAGTCCATGTTGCCCTCCTACATTCTTTGTGTTGGAAGTATGTGTTACACAATGCCATTCCGTGTAACATACAGAATTCTAGAAGCTTCTCCCCTCTGCTATTGAGCTGTCCTAGTCCATACTTGCCCAAAGTTGTGCCCATACTCCATGGTCTGCTCCTACTTTTGCATTGAGGTCACCCATCACAATTAAGTTTTCCTTCCTAGGGACCTTCTGGATATGCAGCTGCAGTGCATCATAGAAAATGTCACTTTCTTGTTCACTATGTGCAGATGTAGGGGCGTAAACCTGGATGATATTCAGGATCCCTTCTTTCATTTTGAATTTTGCTGTGATTATCCTCGGCGAGACTGCTTCATAGCTCACCAAGCATTGCAGGATTTGTTGGGAGATCATGATGCCGACTCCCTCCCGGCTAATGTTATCTGTCCTGCTGGATAGGAGAATCGAATACTCCTCTTTGTTTATGAGTGTTTCTGTGTTAGTCAGGTGTGTCTCACATAAGCCTAGAATATTCAGGTCAAATCTGCGAGCTTCTTCCAGGAGTATATCCCAATGACCTACTTTCTTCAGTGTTCTCACATTCCAGGTTGCAATATTCAACACACCGGATATCCTTGAAGTAGGGACCTGTGAAGTAGCTGCTTTAGTCATGTCCGGTGCTTTATCTGATCTTGGTTGGTGGTTAGTCTTGTTCTGGCTACTTACACTATTAGACGATGCAGTTCCTCCCTTTATGTTGCTCTTCTTCTTCTTCTTCTTCATGGCATTCTCTTCTGTTGATGTGCTCTGCTTCGCTGGTTTCTCCGCTGCTCCATCGTGTACCTGTGGAATTGGCAGCAAATCATCCGGCAGATTCTTCGCACCCCTGCCACTCTGCTGCCAGCAAGCAGCCACCGGGACTCGGGGCCGTAACGGGGGGAAAACTTTCATAATAGATACTCGTATGGGTGTGACCTGGATACAACTGGGCACGCGGCCACTGAATTCCCAGCCGGGTGCAGCTAAGATGTTCGGCTGTAGCAAGGCAGAGGCCACCGCCCTCCACCTTGTGGTTTGTTCGGGTTTTCCTTCCCTACCCAGAGCCCCTGTTGGTTTCTCGGGCCGCAAAGCCCAAGGAATCCAGTCAGTACCACGTGGAGGTAGGGGTTGAGTTACAAACAGAGAGGCGATTATGGAAAGGTAGACTGATGGAATGCTACCAGTACATACAGCTGGGAGAGGAGAGGAGATGGATATAGCAAGCAGAAAGGGATACACATGGGAGGGGACATGCAAGGTGGAAAGGGTTATTGTTGGAAAGTAGGCGACTCCAGCTGGAGTTGCGCTTGAGTGTAGGATTAATATCTGTTCATTTGGCTCATCAATGAATGAATGAATAAATTAATTGTTTAGTCGTGTGACACTGCCTGTAGCAGTAGGACAATAATTACCGTTTTACCAACATTTTGGCTCAAATTATCAACAACATGCTAGATATAACCTTGGTAATAAACAACTTGTGTCATTTGACAACATTTTGTAAGCCCATGTACTAAATTTAAACTATTGGGTAAGTTTGGAAATACCAAGAGATTGTTAAATTGATTCCATGGTGTTCATTAACCTAGGGTTTACTCCTATGATGAGGTTTCACAAAACATACTATACACAAGTAAAAACAGGACATCAGTGACAATAGGTGAAAAGAAAATTGTACATCAAATGTAAAAGGACTGCAGATGAGGGATAGGCCTACTGTTCACTGTCTAATACCAACACATCCTGGCCCTAATTCTCAATAGTGGGTTAAATTTAAACCTTGGTTAAATCAAGTCATTTGTCATAAATTCTAGTAGTCCAAGGATCTAATTAGTAATTTTCAACAGTGCGTTTCATTTTTAGTCAATAAACTAAAATAAACAATGCTTAAATTTGACCCTGTAATGAGAATTCTGGCCACTATTTTTGCTCTACAAGAAGGGCAGACCACATATCAGATGATAAATAATTGGCAATGCCAAGGTTACCTAACTTTAAAAAGGTAATCTAAAACTGGTGCAGACGAATTTGTATTTATGCTATGAACATGTTTAAATATTAGCTTGTATCAAATTGAGTATACGCCTTTCTACAGCATATTAGTAACAACTTTAGTCTTGCAAAATGTATAAAATCTAGCTACATACCGCACATGAGTAGTAACAACAGTAGTATTCAATAGATATATATTCAATAGTTATTATACTTTGAAATTCAAGAAAGAACTGTTATTTAGACATTACTGTACTTTAATAATGTAAACTAGACAAAAGTCATGCCTTAAAGGGGACCACCAGGCAAAGAACAACACATAGTTATATGTTTTGGTACCGTGTTGTGATATTATATATATTAGATGTCCCGCACTTTGCAAAGGGTAATGTAATTCATAAACAATATAAATAAATACCACCATTTATGGAACCAACATGTCCTCATGGTTCCGTATGCGCCAAGCGTCTGTGAGTGCGCCAATTCTATTCACGTGTATGATGGAGACAATAGAATCATGGACGATGTGTTCGTCCTAGACAAAAGATAGTCTTCGTCTGCAGACCCATGAAAACATGCTTTAGTATGGTGATGCATTTTCCAATTATATAATTTTTCTGGAAACATATTTTTCTGAGCTTGTTGGTGGAATGGACTACTAAAGATGTTAACTTTCATTCATAAGACTTTTGTTTTTGGGTGGTGGTACCCTTTAATTAAAATTGACTGTAATGACAGTCTTAGGAACACTCAATATCTAACAAACCCCTAAGTCTAAAGTCACCAAAACTGCTATTCCGGCTATCAAATAATTGCTAAAATGATTTTGATAATTGTAAATTTAATAGCATAAAACTGTTATAATACACTGTCTCAAATAAGCACATCTGTGTAGGCTATCAGCTAAATAACTTAGTATTGTTCATTAACACACAATTATGCTTGTTCGCATGATTATATGCAATTAAAGATAAATTGGCAGTTATTTTTGTTGTTGTATTTCCCCCAAATTTTAATGTGACTTTGAACGAGTTTTGATCTCTACAAAATTAGTTTCACATGACAGAACAGAATAATTGGTTTTGGTGGTAGCCGATTTTAGATAGTTTTGGGCTAAGCAATCCCTAGCATTATTTTTTGTCTGAAATAAATTAGGACTAACACTACATTTTGGGATATTTAAGAATAAGTTATCGTTTGAAAGACATGGTGCGAACTGACTGCAATGTGGAGCATACAGCACAATACAATTCAGTGGCACAAATATTATCACACATAAAACAGAACAAGAAAAACCCAAGAATGCATACATTGAAGAGATACGATAATGTTACATGTCATGGTCATTATGACTTTTGAGTTTTTCCTAAAACATACATGCAGATGAAAGCCACGCTTTACATTAATCGACTCCTTCGAAGCCTTTCGTGTTTTCTACAGCAGTTCGCAGCTTCTGCCTCAATACGTGGTAGGACTCGTAGTGTGGCAGGCCTAGCCGGTTGAAACATGTGTGGGCCCTGGGAAGGGCAATGTTGCTCCCCCACTTCTCTATTGTGAAGAGCTGTGGGCCGTTGCTGCCGTACAGGTGGGCGAAGCCGTTCATGGGGACGCGGGACGTCCCCGTCACAAACTGCAGCAGTCTAGAATGCATCTCAGCACCCATTGCGAGGACAGCCTTCCAGAACCACTGGATGACGATGTGGTTGGCATGGTAACCACCCCTGTAGGCTGTGTTTGATCTCCAGTCGTTCACATTGATGTCACCGAGACCACTCAGGAGCAACTCAATCTCATTTTCATCAAACATGTGTAGAAGTTCTCTTGAAGGAATCCATTTGAATTTTAACCCTGTTGACAAAACGCCACTCGATGACGAGCTGGATATACTCTGCCTTATTGTCGTTCGTTACAGGAATATTCTCCCCATCAGGCTTAAGATCGGTTGACTTTGTCTGGCCGAAATTCTCTTCATCCACTTGGAAGGTCAGCTCAAGGTCAGACGGGTCGTTGTCCGTGATCCACTGCAGTGAACTGTAGTACTCGGAATCCACTGATTCCATGTCGACTAGTGTGATAGGTTTCCCGGCCATCATCTTGTAGAATGGTCTGATGAAGAATGCATCTAATAGTTTGCCATGGAAGACGGCCATGCCTGCCACTCTGCCAATGAACTTGAAGTATGATATGTGTTCCTCATTGCATATCCCTGAGGCTGGGTTGATTTGCAGTGTGTAGTTATCCATGGCTGAATACTCGAAGAGTCCATAGTAGGGGTTGAACATCTCTTTGGACAGTAGAAGAACCATTCCCTTGCCACCCCACCGTAATCCAGACCAGTTTCGCCTACAAACTCGAACCAGAGCCTGGCCTTGAGAAGGTCTGCGTTCCTCACACTATTGATGCCCCTGTAGGAGTCCTCTAGGAGGTTGTTCCGATGTACCTTCAGCTCAAACCGGTTGGGGATATTGCTCGGTTTCTTGAGCTGTCCTCTTAAGAAATCATACTTCCTCTTGAAATCTCTGGAGTATGGAACGGCTGGTCCCGCTATTGCTGGGTTTTGTAACCTGGGGTCCTCCCACTGTGTAGAGTGTGTTGTGTGATCGACGAAGAATACTCTTCCATCCGTATAGACCCTCATCTCCCACCCGGACGGCAATGGTCCCAGCTCATCCTGCTGTCTCTGTCTTCGTGGGTCTTCCCAAGAGGTAGCTCTAGTGTTGTGGTCGATGAAGAACTTCTTTCCATTTGGCGCTATCTGCATCTGCCATCCTGGTGGGAGCTGACCTAGGGGATCATCCTCAGGCGGTGTGAAGGCTTGTGGGGCGGCTGTGGGTGGCTGAGATTGTGATGAGGCAGCTCCTGTTTCATCATCTCGTCCCTCGATGGTATCCTCCACGCTGATCACCCTCCTGGCCAGAAACTGTTCCCTTACAGCGTCCGTCTGGGACCCACCTCCTGTTGGGGTTGATGCAGAGACCGCTGTAGTGGGTCCACGTAGTACACCCTTCCATTCGCATCCACCCGCTCCTCCCACCCCTGGGGTAGTACTGGAGCCCCTGCCTGGCCTGAACCCCGCCCATTCTCTGCATTGGCATCCACAATCTCCCAGTCTCGCTCTTCTTCTTGCTGGACCTCTAGATCAGGAACGTCGTCTTGCCTGACATAGCCCACGGCCATCCGGAGACTACCCCGCACTCTGGACCTGGGACTCCTGGGGCGCAACAGGAAACTCTTCTCAGGTAAGTCCTGCCCGGGTCCCACAGTCTGGAGATTGTGTAGCGGGATCTCAACGACACCAAGGAAGTCATCTCGAGTCAGCCTGTTTTCATCAAATACTTCAAAGAGGAGTTTGTTGTCTCTGGGGTTGACCCTGAATAGGAAATCCTCGTACCATCGTGGGTTCAGCGTCCTTTTGATGGTTCTTGTTTGTACTGTAGATATACCTCCATCGTCTCTGTCACCTCGGAACAGCTTTATCCTCACATAGGGATCACTTGCTCCAATTATATCTTTCTTTGCAAGCTCCTTTCCTTCAATCACTTTGACTTTGACGATGCGTGTAGTTCCAGGGAGTTCCCCCTCGATTTCAGGGAGCAACTCAATCTCATTTTCATCAAACATGTGTAGAAGTTCTCTTGGCACCATACTAGTGAAGCCTTCCAAGAAGGAATCCATTTGAATTTTAACCCTGTTGACAAAACGCCACTCGATGGCGAGCTGGATATACTCTGCCTTATTGTCGTTCGTTACAGGAATATTCTCCCCATCAGGCTTCAGATCGGTTGACTTTGTCTGGCCGAAATTCCCTTCATCCACTTGGAAGGTCAGCTCAAGGTCAGACGGGTCGTTGTCCGTGATCCACTGCAGTGAACTGTAGTACTCGGAATCCACTGATTCCATGTCGACTAGTGTGATAGGTTTCCCGGCCATCATCTTGTAGAATGGTCTGATGAAGAATGCATCTAATAGTTTGCCATGGAATACGGCCATGCCTGCCACTCTGCCAATGAACTTGAAGTATGATATGTGTTCCTCATTGCATATCCCTGAGGCTGGGTTGATTTGCAGTGTGTAGTTATCCATGGCTGAATACTCGAAGAGTCCATAGTAGGGGTTGAACATCTCTTTGGACAGTAGGAAGAACCATTCCCTTGCCACCCCACCGTAATCCAGACCAGTTTCGCCTACAAACTCGAACCAGAGCCTGGCCTTGAGAAGGTCTGCGTTCCTCACACTATTGATGCCCCTGTAGGAGTCCTCTAGGAGGTTGTTCCGATGTACCTTCAGCTCAAACCGGTTGGGGATATTGCTCGGTTTCTTGAGCTGTCCTCTTAAGAAATCATACTTCCTCTTGAAATCTCTGGAGTATGGAACGGCTGGTCCCGCTATTGCTGGGTTTTGTAACCTGGGGTCCTCCCACTGTGTAGAGTGTGTTGTGTGATCGACGAAGAATACTCTTCCATCCGTATAGACCCTCATCTCCCACCCGGACGGCAATGGTCCCAGCTCATCCTGCTGTCTCTGTCTTCGTGGGTCTTCCCAAGAGGTAGCTCTAGTGTTGTGGTCGATGAAGAACTTCTTTCCATTTGGCGCTATCTGCATCTGCCATCCTGGTGGGAGCTGACCTAGGGGATCATCCTCAGGCGGTGTGAAGGCTTGTGGGGCGGCTGTGGGTGGCTGAGATTGTGATGAGGCAGCTCCTGTTTCATCATCTCGTCCCTCGATGGTATCCTCCACGCTGATCACCCTCCTGGCCAGAAACTGTTCCCTTGCAGCGTCCGTCTGGGACCCACCTCCTGTTGGGGTTGATGCAGAGACCGCTGTAGTGGGTCCACGTAGTACACCCTTCCATTCGCATCCACCCGCCCCTCCCACCCCTGGGGTAGTACTGGAGCCCCTGCCTGGCCTGAACCCCGCCCATTCTCTGCATTGGCATCCACAATCTCCCAGTCTCGCTCTTCTTCTTGCTGGACCTCTAGATCAGGAACGTCGTCTTGCCTGACATAGCCCACGGCCATCCGGAGACTACCCCGCACTCTGGACCTGGGACTCCTGGGGCGCAACAGGAAACTCTTCTCAGGTAAGTCCTGCCCGGGTCCCACAGTCTGGAGATTGTGTAGCGGGATCTCAACGACACCAAGGAAGTCATCTCGGAAGTCATCCTCGAGTCAGCCTGTTTTCATCAAATACTTCAAAGAGGAGTTTGTTGTCTCTGGGGTTGACCCTGAATAGGAAATCCTCGTACCATCGTGGGTTTCAGCGTCCTTTTGATGGTTCTTGTTTTGTACTGTAGATATACCTCCATCGTCTCTGTCACCTCGGAACAGCTTTATCCTCACATAGGGATCACTTGCTCCAATTATATCTTCTCTTGCAAGCTCCTTTCCTTCAATCACTGTTTGACTTTGACGATGCGTGTAGTTCCAGGGAGTTCCCACCTCGATTTCAGGGAGCAACTCAATCTCATTTTCATCAAACATGTGTAGAAGTTCTCTTGAGCACCATACTAGTGAAGCCTTCCAAGAAGGAATCCATTTGAATTTTAACCCTGTTGACAAAACGCCACTCGATGACAGAGCTGGATATACTCTGCCTTATTGTCGTTCGTTACAGGAATATCTCCCCCATCAGGCTTCAGATCGGTTTGACTTTGTCTGGCCGAAATTCCCTTCATACCACTTGGAAGGTCAGCTCAAGGTCAGACGGGTCGTTGTCCGTGATCCACTGCAGTGAACTGTAGTACTTCGGAATCCACTGATTCCATGTCGACTAGTGTGATTAGGGTTTCCCGGCCATCATCTTGTAGAATGGTCTGATGAAGAATGCATCTAATAGTTTGCCATGGAATACGGCCATGCCTGCCACTCTGCCAATGAACTTGAAGTATGATATGTGTTCCTCATTGCATATCCCTGAGGCTGGGTTGATTTGCAGTGTGTAGTTATCCATGGCTGAATACTCGAAGAGTCCATAGTAGGGGTTGAACATCTCTTTGGACAGTAGGAAGAACCATTCCCTTGCCACCCCACCGTAATCCAGACCAGTTTCGCCTACAAACTCGAACCAGAGCCTGGCCTTGAGAAGGTCTGCGTTCCTCACACTATTGATGCCCCTGTAGGAGTCCTCTAGGAGGTTGTTCCGATGTACCTTCAGCTCAAACCGGTTGGGGATATTGCTCGGTTTCTTGAGCTGTCCTCTTAAGAAATCATACTTCCTCTTGAAATCTCTGGAGTATGGAACGGCTGGTCCCGCTATTGCTGGGTTTTGTAACCTGGGGTCCTCCCACTGTGTAGAGTGTGTTGTGTGATCGACGAAGAATACTCTTCCATCCGTATAGACCCTCATCTCCCACCCGGACGGCAATGGTCCCAGCTCATCCTGCTGTCTCTGTCTTCGTGGGTCTTCCCAAGAGGTAGCTCTAGTGTTGTGGTCGATGAAGAACTTCTTTCCATTTGGCGCTATCTGCATCTGCCATCCTGGTGGGAGCTGACCTAGGGGATCATCCTCAGGCGGTGTGAAGGCTTGTGGGGCGGCTGTGGGTGGCTGAGATTGTGATGAGGCAGCTCCTGTTTCATCATCTCGTCCCTCGATGGTATCCTCCACGCTGATCACCCTCCTGGCCAGAAACTGTTCCCTTGCAGCGTCCGTCTGGGACCCACCTCCTGTTGGGGTTGATGCAGAGACCGCTGTAGTGGGTCCACGTAGTACACCCTTCCATTCGCATCCACCCGCTCCTCCCACCCCTGGGGTAGTACTGGAGCCCCTGCCTGGCCTGAACCCCGCCCATTCTCTGCATTGGCATCCACAATCTCCCAGTCTCGCTCTTCTTCTTGCTGGACCTCTAGATCAGGAACGTCGTCTTGCCTGACATAGCCCACGGCCATCCGGAGACTACCCCGCACTCTGGACCTGGGACTCCTGGGGCGCAACAGGAAACTCTTCTCAGGTAAGTCCTGCCCGGGTCCCACAGTCTGGAGATTGTGTAGCGGGATCTCAACGACACCAAGGAAGTCATCTCGAGTCAGCCTGTTTTCATCAAATACTTCAAAGAGGAGTTTGTTGTCTCTGGGGTTGACCCTGAATAGGAAATCCTCGTACCATCGTGGGTTCAGCGTCCTTTTGATGGTTCTTGTTTGTACTGTAGATATACCTCCATCGTCTCTGTCACCTCGGAACAGCTTTATCCTCACATAGGGATCACTTGCTCCAATTATATCTTTCTTTGCAAGCTCCTTTCCTTCAATCACTTTGACTTTGACGATGCGTGTAGTTCCAGGGAGTTCCCCCTCGATTTCAGGGAGCAACTCAATCTCATTTTCATCAAACATGTGTAGAAGTTCTCTTGGCACCATACTAGTGAAGCCTTCCAAGAAGCAATCCATTTGAATTTTAACCCTGTTGACAAAACGCCACTCGATGACGAGCTGGATATACTCTGCCTTATTGTCGTTCGTTACAGGAATATTCTCCCCATCAGGCTTCAGATCGGTTGACTGTGTCTGGCCGAAATTCTCTTCATCCACTTGGAAGGTCAGCTCAAGGTCAGACGGGTCGTTGTCCGTGATCCACTGCAGTGAACTGTAGTACTCGGAATCCACTGATTCCATGTCGACTAGTGTGATAGGTTTCCCGGCCATCATCTTGTAGAATGGTCTGATGAAGAATGCATCTAATAGTTTGCCATGGAATACGGCCATGCCTGCCACTCTGCCAATGAACTTGAAGTATGATATGTGTTCCTCATTGCATATCCCTGAGGCTGGGTTGATTTGCAGTGTGTAGTTATCCATGGCTGAATACTCGAAGAGTCCATAGTAGGGGTTGAACATCTCTTTGGACAGTAGGAAGAACCATTCCCTTGCCACCCCACCGTAATCCAGACCAGTTTCGCCTACAAACTCGAACCAGAGCCTGGCCTTGAGAAGGTCTGCGTTCCTTACACTATTGATGCCCCTGTAGGAGTCCTCTAGGATGTTGTTCCGATGTACCTTCAGCTCAAACCGGTTGGGGATATTGCTCGGTTTCTTGAGCTGTCCTCTTAAGAAATCATACTTCCTCTTGAAATCTCTGGAGTATGGAACGGCTGGTCCCGCTATTGCTGGGTTTTGTAACCTGGGGTCCTCCCACTGTGTAGAGTGTGTTGTGTGATCGACGAAGAATACTCTTCCATCCGTATAGACCCTCATCTCCCACCCGGACGGCAATGGTCCCAGCTCATCCTGCTGTCTCTGTCTTCGTGGGTCTTCCCAAGAGGTAGCTCTAGTGTTGTGGTCGATGAAGAACTTCTTTCCATTTGGCGCTATCTGCATCTGCCATCCTGGTGGGAGCTGACCTAGGGGATCATCCTCAGGCGGTGTGAAGGCTTGTGGGGCGGCTGTGGGTGGCTGAGATTGTGATGAGGCAGCTCCTGTTTCATCATCTCGTCCCTCGATGGTACCCTCCAGGCTGATCACCCTCCTGGCCAGAAACTGTTCCCTTGCAGCGTCCGTCTGGGACCCACCTCCTGTTGGGGTTGATGCAGAGACCGCTGTAGTGGGTCTTACCCACTGTGTCCTCCTGTTGAGGTGGTCCACGTAGTACACCCTTCCATTCGCATCCACCCGCTCCTCCCACCCCTGGGGTAGTACTGGAGCCCCTGCCTGGCCTGAACCCCGCCCATTCTCTGCATTGGCATCCACAATCTCCCAGTCTCGCTCTTCTTCTTGCTGGACCTCTAGATCAGGAACGTCGTCTTGCCTGACATAGCCCACGGCCATCCGGAGACTACCCCGCACTCTGGACCTGGGACTCCTGGGGCGCAACAGGAAACTCTTCTCAGGTAAGTCCTGCCCGGGTCCCACAGTCTGGAGATTGTGTAGCGGGATCTCAACGACACCAAGGAAGTCATCTCGAGTCAGCCTGTTTTCATCAAATACTTCAAAGAGGAGTTTGTTGTCTCTGGGGTTGACCCTGAATAGGAAATCCTCGTACCATCGTGGGTTCAGCGTCCTTTTGATGGTTCTTGTTTGTACTGTAGATATACCTCCATCGTCTCTGTCACCTCGGAACAGCTTTATCCTCACATAGGGATCACTTGCTCCAATTATATCTTTCTTTGCAAGCTCCTTTCCTTCAATCACTTTGACTTTGACGATGCGTGTAGTTCCAGGGAGTTCCCCCTGGATTTCTGGGAGACCGTAAATTGTTGCCATGCACAGTTATTTAAACACTAATTTGTAAAAAACTCGTATGTTTTCAACTTGTCCCACCCTGATTTCCTTGAAGTAGGGACCTGTGAAGTAGCTGCTTTAGTCATGTCCGGTGCTTTATCTGATCTTGGTTGGTGGTTAGTCTTGTTCTGGCTACTTACACTATTAGACGATGCAGTTCCTCCCTTTATGTTGCTCTTTTTCTTCTTCTTCTTCATGGCATTCTCTTCTGTTGATGTGCTCTGCTTCGCTGGTTTCTCCGCTGCTCCATCGTGTACCTGTGGAATTGGCAGCAAATCATCCGGCAGATTCTTCGCACCCCTGCCACTCTGCTGCCAGCAAGCAGCCACCGGGACTCGGGGCCGTAACGGGGGGAAAACGTTCATAATAGATACTCGTATGGGTGTGACCTGGATACAACTGGGCACGCGGCCACTGAATTCCCAGCCGGGTGCAGCTAAAATGTTCGGCTGTAGCAAGGCAGAGGCCACCGCCCTCCACCTTGTGGTTTGTTCGGGTTTTCCTTCCCTACCGAGAGCCCCTGTTGGTTTCTCGGGCCGCAAAGCCCAAGGAATCCAGTCAGTACCACGTGGAGGTAGGGGTTGAGTTACAAACAGAGAGGCGATTATGGAAAGGTAGACTGATGGAATGCTACCAGTACATACAGCTGGGAGAGGAGAGGAGATGGAGATAGCAAGCAGAAAGGGATACACATGCGAGGGGACATGCAAGGTGGAAAGGGTTATTGTTGGAAACATTAGGTTTCAGTAAGTTAGCCGTGATCTCCACCACCGTGGTGATCAGCTCTGCCATTTTAATAGCTTCCCTCAACATTCCATGCCCTCTTAACTGCCCCCACGAGACCTAGTGGTATTATAGAGATAATCTCCCCCAGTTACACGCAGTAAACTGCATGGCCACTAGTCTATGTTTCTAGACCTTTTCATTCTTATTCATTGTGTGGTGTGACTGATATTATATTGACTCAATAAATCCTGCCAGTGTATAGTAGCGAAGTCATTATTATTATTATTATTATTGGGTGTATATATAGGTGGGGTCGAACTAGAACACCCGTGTCTCTTTCGTATTTTAACCATTTGGGTACCGGGCAGTTTTAAAAGTTGTAAAGGTCGTTGTGTTCTTAAAATCGTGATGGATTTTCCCACCCCGCGGGTGCCGCTAGTTTGCAGTATATTTGCAGAAGAATAATTGGCTGCATTGTTTAAATACATTGCGAAAATCACACAAATAAAAAGAATCATGTACACTTCATCCACATATGATGGCAGAGTTATTTAATATCAAAATCTTTAAATTCAACATTGTCATTGATTTATATTTAGGTATAATTGTACAACATTCATGATTACTACATAACTACATAATTCATACAACTTATAATTCTGTTTTTTCTACCATAACCCCCCCCCCCCCCTCTCCTATACTAAATGCGGTTGATCCTCTCTCCTCTCTACTCCTTCCTACCATTTGACAATAGGGTAAAGCGAACAAACTTGATACTCTGTACACATCCGAACCCATACTCGTCTGTAGTGTCTGCGTATCAAGACTAGCAGCACGACGTCTTGATTGAGACACCATCTGCTAGAAATTAACGCCGAGGTCACTACCGATAAGAACGGTGTAAATGGTGATAAAATTCTACTAGAGGCACGAATCTCTCTACCTCTCCTCAGCCCTGAGAAGCGGATATTTTCTAACTTGGGTGAAACATCATGAGTAGGCGACTCCAGCTGGAGTTGCGCTTGAGTGTAGGATTAATATCTGTTCATTTGGCTCATCAATGAATGAATGAATAAATTAATTGTTTAGTCGTGTGACACTGCCTGTAGCAGTAGGACAATAATTACCGTTTTACCAACATTTTGGCTCAAATTATCAACAACATGCTAGATATAACCTTGGTAATAAACAACTTGTGTCATTTGACAACATTTTGTAAGCCCATGGACTACATTTAAACCATTGGGTAAGTTTAGAATTACCAAGAGATTGTTAAATTGATTCCATGGTGTTCATTAACCTAGGGTTTACTCCTATGATGAGGTTTCACAAAACATACTATACACAAGTAAAAACAGGACATCAGTGACAATAGGTGAAAAGAAAATTGTACATCAAATGTAAAAGGACTGCAGATGAGGGATAGGCCTACTGTTCACTGTCTAATACCAACACATCCTGGCCCTAATTCTCAATAGTGGGTTAAATTTAAACCTTGGTTAAATCAAGTCATTTGTCATAAATTCTAGTAGTCCAAGGATCTAATTAGTAATTTTCAACAGTGCGTTTCATTTTTAGTCAATAAACTAAAATAAACAATGCTTAAATTTGACCCTGTAATGAGAATTCTGGCCACTATTTTTGCTCTACAAGAAGGGCAGACCACATATCAGATGATAAATAATTGGCAATGCCAAGGTTACCTAACTTTAAATAGGTAATCCAAAACTGGTGCAGACAAATTTGTATTTATGGTATGAACATGTTTAAATATTAGCTTGTATCAAATTGAGTATACGCCTTTCTACAGCATATTAGTAACAACTTTAGTCTTGCAAAATGTATCAAATCTAGCTAAATACCGCACATGAGTAGTAACAACAGTAGTATTCAATAGATATATATTCAATAGTTATTATACTTTGAAATTCAAGAAAGAACTGCAGAAAGCTAATGAAATGTTGACATTATTTAGACATTACTGTACTTTAATAATGTAAACTAGACAATAGTCATGCCTTAAAGGGGACCACCAGGCAAAGAACAACACATAGTTATATGTTTTGGTACCGTGTTGTGATATTATATATATTAGATGTCCCGCACTTTGCAAAGGGTAATGTAATTCATAAACAATACAAATAAATACCACCATTTACGGAACCAACATGTCCTCATGGTTCCGTATGCGCCAAACGTCTGTGAGTGCGCCAATTCTATTCACGTGTATGATAGAGACAATAGAATCATGGACGATGTGTTCGTCCTAGACAAAAGATAGTCTTCGTCTGCAGACCCATGAAAACATGCTTTAGTATGGTGATGCATTTTCCAATTATATAATTTTTCTGGAAACATATTTTTCTGAGCTTGTTGGTGGAATGGACTACTAAAGATGTTAACTTTCATTTATAATACTTTTGTTTTTGGGTGGTGGTACCCTTTAATTAAAATTGACTGTAATGACAGTCTTAGGAACACTCAATATCTAGCAAACCCTCAAGTCTAAAGTCACCAAAACTGCTATTCCGGCTATCAAATAATTGCTAAAATGAATTTGATAATTGTAAATTTAATAGCATAAAACTGTTATAATACACTGTCTCAAATAAGCACATCTGTGTAGGCTATCAGCTAAATAACTTAGTATTGTTCATTAACACACAATTATGCTTGTTCGCATGATTATATGCAATTAAAGATAAATTGGCAGTTATTTTTGTTGTTGTATTTCTCCCAAATTTTAATGTGACTTTGAACGAGTTTTGATCTCTACAAAATTAGTTTCACATGACAGAACAGAATAATTGGTTTTGGTGGTAGCCGATTTTAGATAGTTTTGGGCTAAGCAATCCCTAGCATTATTTATTGTCTGAAATAAATTAGGACTAACACTACATTTTGGGATCTTTAAGAATAAGTTATCGTTTGAAAGACATGGTGCGAACTGACTGCAATGTGGAGCATACAGCACAATACAATTCAGTGGCACAAATATTATCACACATAAAACAGAACATGAAAAACCCAAGAATGCATACATTGAAGAGATACGATAATGTTACATGTCATGGTCATTATGACTTTTGAGTTTTTCCTAAAACATACATGCAGATGAAAGCCACGCTTTACATTAATCGACTCCTTCGAAGCCTTTCGTGTTTTCTACAGCAGTTCGCAGCTTCTGCCTCAATATGTGGTAGGACTCGTAGTGTGGCAGGCCTAGCCGGTTGAAACATGTGTGGGCCCTGGGAAGGGCAATGTTGCTCCCCCACTTCTCTATTGTGAAGAGCTGTGGGCCGTTGCTGCCGTACAGGTGGGCGAAGCCGTTCATGGGGACGCGGGACGTCCCCGTCACAAACTGCAGCAGTCTAGAACGCATCTCAGCACCCATTGCGAGGACAGCCTTCCAGAACCACTGGATGACGATGTGGTTGGCATGGTAACCACCCCTGTAGGCTGTGTTTGATCTCCAGTCGTTCACATTGATGTCACCGAGACCACTCAGGAGCAACTCAATCTCATTTTCATCAAACATGTGTAGAAGTTCTCTTGGCACCATACTAGTGAAGCCTTCCAAGAAGGAATCCATTTGAATTTTAACCCTGTTGACAAAACGCCACTCGATGACGAGCTGGATATACTCTGCCTTATTGTCGTTCGTTACAGGAATATTCTCCCCATCAGGCTTCAGATCGGTTGACTTTGTCTGGCCGAAATTCTCTTCATCCACTTGGAAGGTCAGCTCAAGGTCAGACGGGTCGTTGTCCGTGATCCACTGCAGTGAACTGTAGTATTCGGAATCCACTGATTCCATGTCGACTAGTGTGATAGGTTTCCCGGCCATCATCTTGTAGAATGGTCTGATGAAGAATGCATCTAATAGTTTGCCATGGAATACGGCCATGCCTGCCACTCTGCCAATGAACTTGAAGTATGATATGTGTTCCTCATTGCATATCCCTGAGGCTGGGTTGATTTGCAGTGTGTAGTTATCCATGGCTGAATACTCGAAGAGTCCATTGTAGGGGTTGAACATCTCTTTGGACAGTAGGAAGAACCATTCCCTTGCCACCCCACCGTAATCCAGACCAGTTTCGCCTACAAACTCGAACCAGAGCCTGGCCTTGAGAAGGTCTGCGTTCCTCACAATATTGATGCCCCTGTAGGAGTCCTCTAGGAGGTTGTTCGGATGTACCTTCAGCTCAAACCGGTTGGGGATATTGCTCGGTTTCTTGAGCTGTCCTCTTAAGAAATCATACTTCCTCTTGAAATCTCTGGAGTATGGAACGGCTGGTCCCGCTATTGCTGGGTTTTGTAACCTGGGGTCCTCCCACTGTGTAGAGTGTGTTGTGTGATCGACGAAGAATACTCTTCCATCCGTATAGACCCTCATCTCGCACCCGGACGGCAATGGTCCCAGCTCATCCTGCTGTCTCTGTCTTCGTGGGTCTTCCCAAGAGGTAGCTCTAGTGTTGTGGTCGATGAAGAACTTCTTTCCATTTGGCGCTATCTGCATCTGCCATCCTGGTGGGAGCTGACCTAGGGGATCATCCTCAGGCGGTGTGAAGGCTTGTGGGGCGGTTGTGGGTGGCTGAGATTGTGATGAGGCAGCTCCTGTTTCATCATCTCGTCCCTCGATGGTATCCTCCACGCTGATCACCCTCCTGGCCATAAACTGTTCCCTTGCAGTGTCCGTCTGGGTCTTACCCACTGTGTCCTCCTGTTTAGGTGGTCCACGTAGTACACCCTTCCTTTCGCATCCACCCGCTCCTCCCACCCCTGGGGTAGTACTGGAGCCCCTGCCTGGCCTGAACCCCGCCCATTCTCTGCATTGGCATCCACAATCTCCCAGTCTCGCTCTTCTTCTTGCTGGACCTCTAGATCAGGAACGTCGTCTTGCCTGACATAGCCCAGGGCCATCCGGAGACTACCCCGCACTCTGGACCTGGGACTCCTGGGGCGCAACAGGAAACTCTTCTCAGGTAAGTCCTGCCCGGGTCCCACAGTCTGGAGATTGTGTAGCGGGATCTCAACGACACCAAGGAAGTCATCTCGAGTCAGCCTGTGTTCATCAAATACTTGAAAGAGGAGTTTGTTGTCTCTGGGGTTGACCCTGAATAGGAAATCCTCGTACCATCGTGGGTTCAGCGTCCTTTTGATGGTTCTTGTTTGTACTGTAGATATACCTCCATCGTCTCTGTCACCTCGGAACAGCTTTATCCTCACATAGGGATCACTTGCTCCAAATATATCTTTCTTTGCAAGCTCCTTTCCTTCAATCACTTTGACTTTAACGATGCGTGTAGTTCCAGGGAGTTCCCCCTGGATTTCAGGGAGACCGTAAATTGTTGCCATGCACAGTTATTTAAAAACTAATTTGTAAAAAACTCGTATGTTTTCAACTTGTCCCACCCTGATATTTAGTGTCAAGAGTCTACGGACTTTCCCGTGTTATCACGGGGAAAACAAATTCATAAACTTTGACGGTGTCATTTAGATATTATCGAGCATACTCTCTTAATGCAAAAGAGTGGTATCTCCGCTCTAGCTGTCGAGTGATATGTGTGTCAACTCTGAAACAAACGGAAATCCACTCCGCCGCGAGTTGAATGGGCGTTCGCGACAGTTATTAACGGTATACCGTTTCAACTCTGAGAGCGAGTGGTGGTAGGATGAACAAATATCGTGACGCAGTCACTAAGGCAGCCAATCAGTGATCATCTTTGAGTGGCGTGATAGAAAAATTGAATTTGCGATGTCCAGAATTTGTTGCACGGCGTCAGGTCGCTATTCGCCATCATTTCGGACGTCGAAGATCGAAGATTTCGGAGATCGAAATCACATTCAGACGGTTCTATAAGAAACAGGAACTCAGTGAGGACTTCTGCAAAACATTTGAAGGTGAGTGTTTGTGCTATGATTTAAGTTTAAGAATATAGTTTAAGAATATAGATAAATTATCTGCCCAATGTGAAGAAAAATTAATGGCTCAAATCATTAAGAGTGGGATAAACATTGCCTAGGCTAGAACATGATGTTTACGTTTTGGGCTGGCACTGTTTTATGAACGACTGTATGTATATTGTGTATTTATGTATTATTGTAATGTGTGTGTGTGTGTGTGTGTGTGTGTGTGTGTGTGTGTGTGTGTGTGTCGAAGTGTATGTGATGTGTGACTCGTCAACAAATGTTAGTCATGTAATTCAATAATTGAAACATATCTCACAACATGTTCAGGTAATTTATTAGAATATTGAAATATTCTATAAGTTCTAAAGATAATAGATGACCAGAATATTCGGGTGAAAACTGACTTATCTTGCAAATTAACCCCAATAACTACCGGCGGTTCAGGGTGGTTTGTTTCAATATAGACAATGTGTGATCTGTGGCCGAGAGCACGATCACGACCCAGGATCAGACCTAGTTCCACTGATCTCTAGATATGCTTTACGGTTGAATGAATGTGTGCTCTTCTACGTTCTGCTGATTTGTATGTAATCGTAGCATATTGACATCAATATGTTAGAGCCGATGATGCAGCTAATTACCATGACATTTTTTTTTGCTGGTCCGTAATCGGGCCCCTGCCCCCCGGTGTTTGTGTATGTGCATGTGAATGTACGGTACCGCCAGCCTCACACACACTGCGCAGGCCTTGTGTGTGGTGTCGGACTACTGAATGATATGATATGAATGTAGGTCAGTTCAAGTTAGCACGTTTCACATTACTTACATTTTCCACTTGTTTTAATTCAGTATTCGGGAACAATTAAAGTATAAAGATGAATTATATTACTGACAATAAACTACATGATCATGATATTTCATGCAAACCTTCCTCTATATAAAGCAAGCTGTAATTTACATTAATAACATGGGAAACTGAAATAGAAAATTTTCATTAAAAATTGTCTACGGACATGATAATTGTACAAATCAAAACATTTTCCTCACAAAATTTATGTAATAAATAGTTACTGTTAAAAATGTGTATTTCTAAGGTAAATGTTCCTCTCAAAATTGTTTAGGCCTAACAGTAACCGTGTTTGACTCCCGTTTTGATGCAAAATTATGTGTGCCTTTTATCTTCAGGTATCCAACAAGACAACAAATGGACTGGAGGCTTTGAGTATTTGGCAGTGACAATTTGTAACAGATTCCATGTAGGAGAGACGAAACTACAAGGATTGCTCAGAGCCTTGTAAGTTTTATTTTTTCTTAATAAGATTTGTGTGTTTATAAGCAAACTGATTCATTACGCAAGTCTATATTCAAAAGTCTATTCTGGAGGCCCAGGAATGTAATTGATTTATTCATACAAGTATACCCTAATAATGAGGAATCCCAGGATTTTCTAGGTTTGTTTATAAATAAATTTTTTTTTTTTTGTTGGGGGGGGGGGGGGAGGGGGGGGGGGGGGGGGGAGAGGTATAATTTACCGAAAAACTGGACCGAGACCGACTTTGATCTAATTTACAGAATAGAAATTCAGGAATGTGTATTCAGGATAGTATATTTAGGTAAACTGTCACTTTTTGAGGTCTGCATTTGTTTTATCTATAATCTTTAAAGTGTTGATCTGACAGTAAAGATTGTTTTGATTGTACACATAATTTGTTAGTTGTATTTGTTTTTCTCATATTTTCATTTGATTGCAGATTTGATTGTTAAAGTATCGCCCCCGACATATACCGCATCACAGGTGAACGACAGTTGGGATCGAAGCGAGACCCGATGACACACCAAACTGCACCATGAACGTATATTAATTAGCAGCGTGCAAGCTCACAGCAGAATGAAGAAAGACAACCGAACAGGTGAACAAGACATGCACGAAGACGAGCAATACAAGTGCGAAGACGACAGATACGACCATCAAGACAAGCGAGACGACCACGACGAGGAGCGAAGACTAGCGAAGCACCCACAAAGACGAGCGATACAAGTGCGATGATAACAGAGACGACCACGGCGACGAGCGAGACGACCACGAAGATGAGCGATACAAGCGTGAAGTCAACCAAGACAACCGCGAAGATGACCACAAATAAAAGCAGGACAAACACAACAAGTGACTCGAAGACCAGCGAAGCAACCGTGAATGCAGCTTCGAGAGTAACCTCGACAAAGCCAACTTCAGTGAACGAATTCACCAGCTCTCTCCGTGCAGAGCTGACTTTAATTGTCGCTAACCCAACGATCATGGCCTTCGCGACACGGGCCACACCATGGAAGATACGCGATTGTGCTATAGAATGTGAACGTTGAACCATGGTTGAATGTTCGTAATTATTATATACTTGAAGTGACTTTTCAAACAAAAGTAGTTTTGTCAACTTCCTTTCTCATGAATCCATACATTCGACATGTACATACAAGAACCTGCCTGTAGTGGTCACCAACTATCTACAGTGACAACTTTTCTTTTTTTCATTAGGTGGCCACTATATGCACAGGTTTGACTGTGTACTAGCTTTTGACATTGCTGTCCCCGATGTGAGGGGGCCGGATTAAATCCAGTTAATATGAAAATTTCCCTATTTGAAGGCATACCTGTTCACTACGAGATTCTGAATCTCCATAGACTTTGTACACATTCCACCCGGTTCCCGTAGTTAATGGTTTAATTACGATATTAAAATGTCCGGAATATAGATAAATTATCTGCCCAATGTGAAGAAAAATTAATGGCTCAAATCATTAAGAGTGGGATAAACATTGCCTAGGCTAGAACATGATGTTTACGTTTTGGGCTGGCACTGTTTTATGAACGACTGTATGTATATTGTGTATTTATGTATTATTGTAATTATTTCAATGGTAACTTACAAGTTTTAGTTACTAACATTTTGCTTGTCCAAAACTGTATATTATCCTTGTAAATGATTGCCTAAAGGTTGGTCTCCAACATGTATTCTTATTGGATTGATTTATGAATTTTAGCCCTGTTTCTGAACAGATAATTATGAAATAAAGTAACTTCTGTCTCTAACATTGTGTGCTCTTTAAAGGGACTTAGTAACATTGTCCAAATCCTCAAAATAAAATTTTAATTCTAGCGGTTCCCTTATATCTTGTTGTATTCGTATTAACAATAAAATCACGGGACAGGTTTCGGTTTTTCAAATTTCCCTTTCGTTACAAAGATATGTATGATTGAAGTATTCAGATAAGAAAAACTCCGGGCGAGTTTTTCTTCCGTGTACAAAATGAGTGCAGTGAGTTACTGAATATCACTTTGCATTTTCGCTCTTTACTTGGCCATACAATGTCCATTTGACTTGAAATTTGCACACAATACCCTGTGGACATATGAGATAACAACAATATACATTGCATCAACCATTCATCACTTTTTGCACATGTCAACAAAGTTACTAGATCCCTTTAACCTGTTACACTTAGTTGTTCATTATCTCACATAATAATCAAAGGGCCCTCTAAACCAAAACTTAATTATTCCTTTAAATGTATTGTGATCTTTAGAATTACACCTACTTTGTTCATAATTATACAACACTAACATATTCAAGTATATAATATGCCACTCTGTCAAAGCGGCTGTATAATTAAATAATGCTTGAACTGTAATTTTAAAACAATACAAAACAAACATAAATGCTGCTGGGATACAGGGCTGTTTACTTTCAAAAGTCAGTTATTAAGTTAACAACAAAGGGCATCCTTCGCACATCCATACGTTTTAACGAATTGTGTAATTGAAAATTAATTTAATGTGTGTTTGTAATTCAGTGCAATGTAAAAATATTTTATTTCAAAATGGATTTAATTTCTGTTAAATAGAAATAAAAACAATTGAACCAGGTAAAGCCAACATTTCTTGGAACTTTTATGTAATTAAAATGTCCAATATGTCAGTGAAAATGTAGGTATAATTTGAATCGAAATATGAATATACTGGAAACTCTTCATAAAAGTTCTGATATAAATATACCCTCTTTTGACGAGGCCATTTTGTTAATCCCAGCCCTTCTACATTATTTTGTTTATTTTACTTTCATGTAACAAAGTGAGTGCCACTGTATCATAATATTTGTTTGTGTAAACATCATAACGATGTGAGCGCAGTGCACAGCTGTTCACCCTTTGTTTCCATCACGAACAAGACAGGACAGCAAAAAAATTCTCCCCTTTCATCATGATATTCTTTTGGCATGTTATCAAGATAAAACGTTGTGCAAGAAAATTACTTACCTTTTTCTTGCACTAAAATGTTTGTGAAAATTAATGTTATTTTCTTTAAATTATTTGAAGTTTGTTAACTCATTTGCAGTGAAATGTGCACTGCCACATGTCATATATGCAAAAAGCATCGTTCTGGTGGACACAATAATTTATTTCCATTATTTATTACAACATGCATTTTTAGAATCTGTGCAATGTATAGATTTGAGTATGTATAGTGCAAGTATGTGTGTATGCGTGCGTGTTTGCCTGTTTCCATGTGCGTGTGGATGAATTTTGCCTCTCTAGATAGATTGACTCTAGATTAGAGGTGGATTCCACTCTAAACGAAGTGGTCACTAATATGACTCCTTAAGGAGTCGAAGGGGGACTGAAATCCACCACTGAAAAGAGTGAAAAATATCCACTCCAGATTGGAGTTAAAAGAGGGTCCACTCTAAGTTAGGAGTGGATTCCACTCTAAACGAAGTGGTCACTAATATGGCTCCTTAAGGAGTGGACAAAAGAGTGGATTTCCACTCCAATACATTAAGAGAGTACGTTTCAAAATTCGCAAAAGTAATATTATTATTGCAGTGTATTGCGTATTAACATCTTTCTAATTGTACTGTTTTACAATTGCAACCAACTCATTAAACCACTTGTTACATTAACACAAATAAAAATGGATGGAATATCAAGCAGCATTATTTCAGAAACCATAATTAATGCATTAAGTCACATGTGCTGTTTCACAACAATGTACAGGCATGCGCAAGGTCTTGTTTACTTTTGAAATTGGGTAAATATTGTCTTTAATCTCTTATCAATCAGCCAAGAAGTGATTAATATCTCTGAGTTTTAAGCAAAATGTTCATGATAACAACTGTAAATATATTGTGGTAATATTACAGCTTGAGACAGCTTTCAAACAATTATAAGCATTTATGTCCGGTTTATAATACCGCCATTTGTTTTATGTAAATTACAAATTCGATATTTGTTACCATGTATTCATGCAGTGTACAAAACAATGTAAATTATGGGAATATGATTTGTATTCCCTGTCTAAAGTCGATTTCTGATACTTCGTATTGCCTTTGTAAACTGGTGTTTTCTTAAAATTATGCTTAGTTGACGCATTCGCCTGTTTAGTATAATATTTAAAAAGCACTCACAAATCGGGTAAAAATTATATAATTGTGGGATAATATTATGTAATATAAGGTACGATCATATCATAATCAGGCAATCTCGTGTGACATTCTGGTAAACTTATATCATATTTGGCCAAGCATCTACCCATGTTCCGCATATTCATGATATTGGTAGAAATCGTATATTTTACTTCGTTTCTTCTTCACCTTTTTTTGCTAAAAGTAGGGAAATAGGGTATTCTGGCAACCATGTATTTATACTTTGTAATGTCTTTTTTAACTTTCAACTTTGTTTGGTTTATTTACTCTAGCTTAACACGCATACATACGTTTCACATATACATTGCCATGAAAAATAAATTCATAGTACATTTACTTGTCAATATGTAATCTTAATTTGAGCTCCATCATGTTGTGTATTAAGTGCCTATTTAAACTAGTCATTGCCTAAATAGTGTATGCACATGTATATTAAGTTGTAAATCCAATGTTAAAGGTAGTTCAGATTCGTCATATTAGATGCGCGGCGCCACCTTGCGTACGGTGCGTAATGCACGTTAGCTTAGTGTTATGCAGTGCGCGCAAACTAGCCTAGTTCAAAATGGCGACCCGCTGTGTAGCATCCCCACGCTTGATGGCCTTTAAGATCTAAAGTACGATATATTTAGTTTAGCTTTAAGGGATCTAGTAACTGTGTTGACATTTGCGACAATTGATAAATTATTAATACAATTATATTGTTATTATCGGACATGTCCACTGGGTATTGTGTTACAAATTCAAGTTAAATGGACGTTATATGACCGTGTAATGAGCACAAAATAATGCAAAGTGATATTTACTTAACTTATTGCACTGACTTTGTACACGGTTATGACTATCCAGTGGATAGTTTAACATCTGAACACTGAATTCTGTGGCCCATGCCTCTATTGTTAATACGCATACAACTAGGTATGATGGAACCGCTATAATTCCAATTTGATTATGAGGATTCGGACAATTGTACTAGATTCCTTTCATTCAAATACATACGTTACATGTACATTGTCATTCAAAATAGTTTTCTAGTACATCTTCTTATCAATATTAAATTAATTTTAATGTGAACTATGTCTTATTTTGTAGTAAAGCTAAATGACAGTGATGGGAAACGACCCCCACACACACAAAATGACATGTACGCTCGAATACAAGCATGAGAAAGAATATATTTGTACTAAATGAATGTGGAATTCTTACAATTTGGACAGGAAACCGCCTAATGAATTATATATTTCAAAAAAGAGAAAACGATCAATGCATTGATCGTTAACACGGACGGCTGTACTTTGATATAAACCCTCGTGCGCTGCGTGCAAAACATATAGCATGTCGCATGCGAACGAGCGTACAGATGTGGCCAGCATAGACGGGCCAAACTGGCGGTGAATTTAGACCAAATGTCAGCAGCGTGCAGCGTTTGAATGTGTCCACACAAGCCCTTGTTATACTATTTTAACAGTATTGCTTATTTAGTTTGGTCAATAAAGATGATTGCGGTAACTTCCCCAATACTGTCATTTGGCATTACGTGCTTTTTAAAACTAAGTATTGCCTAAATAGTGTCTGTATTATCCATTATTACATATAATTTTGTACATGCATATCGATCAAATGATTTATTTTTGACGGAATACGTTGTGGAATTAGATTTTAGTCACCTTGTAGGCTTGTATACATCATTTTAATCATTGTAATCTCACGAACTATTTGATCAATCGTATTCTTCATCATCACAATACACTTGTGTAACCTCAATAGTTTGAGATCATATAAATTACCTTGTTGTATCAATTTATCAGAAACTGAAGAATATGCAGAGCTTGAATCAGGCAAATGGCCATTTTATATCAGTGTTATGTTATACCAGAGCTCTTTATTAAAAGCTTTCAATCTATTCCATACAGTTCACGAAGTAATTTTTCTCTTGGCACAATAATTTTCACCAAGTTGTACTCATATGGCATGTAGCGTCAATCCAAATAAACTTAATAAAGCTCAATATACTTGACCATAATGTGTTTTGCTTGCATTATTTTCCCTCCTGTGTTCATGGTTCTATCATGATTATTAAAATCAAATTTTAAATAAGTGTATTTTTCAATTCAATACAATTCTCCCTGGAGAATTGTCATCTGTATTTCCAAAATGTAATAAGATCAGAATACCAGAAAAACAATTTACAGGGCGACCAACAAAACCAGGAACGGAGCACTTCCCCAAATAAAGAAGCACAATATTGTGTCCATCAGATTGGATGTCTTTCCCAATGGAAAACGATACCAAGAACAGTTATTTTGGTCGTGTAGTTTTTGTTTTTAAGGGCGGTGTGATTGACAAAATGTCAGGTTCCCATTTTTGTCAATAAGTACCAAGTCAGTGCCTGATTCATCGCACTTACTGCCTGTCATAGCATTAAACAACTAGCAAAACGCGCGCCACTGTAAGTGCGCATTCAATTGTGTGCCGAGATAATAGGCATAGCTGTTCGATGTTATGACGGGCAGGAAGTGCGATTTATCAGACACTGACTAAAATATGATACGAATAGGAACCTGTCATGATCTCACTTAACCCGTGCAGGACGGACTGATTTTACAAGAACATATATTCTCCTGAACGGGTTAAGACATCCTAAAATAAAAACCACTCGTCAAAAATGACCGTTCTAGTATCCCTTTTCTTTGTAAAAGATGCCCTATCTCGTAAACATATTCATCATGGTTCGTTATCATGGCCCGTTCCGTTTGTTGAGGGCCACCCTGTATATAATAATTATGGGAATTAGAAATAACAATATATTTTAATAAAGTTCAAGTTACATTGTCACACTATTCAATAACATCAAAACATAACACAAATATAAGAGACATACCGATTTAAATTGTACAAATACGAAATATTATATAAGAATATAAGAATTGTCAAGATTAAAACGTACGTAATGACAAATATTGAAATTCAATTGTAAAAGTATTCAATGATACACTCGCCTCTATTTCTTCTGGCAAGCCATTCCATATTAGTGGACCCGTATACGTAACAATACAATTAGACAATTGCGTGCGTCCAAAAGAAACACGAAGGTCGGATTTAGATCTTGTTTCAAAATACATCAGAGATTTGAATAAAGAACGAATCAAAATACATCAGGTAAAATGCAGCTCTTTTTTTTAGTTTTAGCATACGATCTAAACAAATAATTATTGCAGCATCCCCAACGGATACTGATATAATTCAAATGTGGTAAAATAAAGTATTAAAGTATTGAATTATTGCTTCGTATACACACTAAAAAAACATCTACAATCGTTTAGTACATTCGATTGGGAAACAATGGCAGAGTAAAATTCAATTCAATATATAAAGTAAACGTTATTATGAAAGAAATGCAAATATGTGACCGTCTATAGCAAAACCCTGAACTTGTCGGTATTAATACAAATGTAAATGTCCATACCATTTGAAAGGCCTCATCACAATCTATAATGTGATGCATTGTTCTAACAAATTAGTAAATAAATGGCAAAGATATGATTGTTTCAATTTAACAATCATAATCTGTTACATACATTATGTGATCTTTAAATGCCATTTCTTCAAAACATGAATGACCGTGCAGGGTTTTGATATAGCCGGTCACATATATCATGTAGTGTAACACTATACAGTTGTTAATTGGTGGTGGAGGTGGCGGAATGTTCAACTCCGAGGGTTTTAAATGCTATTAAATGCTAATGGTAACCATCGCTATACAAATACTATATATATCAACAGCGCCCTCTTCATGAAGCTAGCGACTGTGTGAAAAGTACTCCCAATACAAAAAGTGTTCCATTCACTCGCGTGAAGCGATTTACGCGAGTGACCATGGTAAATGTAGCACCTTTTGTATTGGGTGTACTTCTAGATATTCGCGGCGGCTTCAACGTCGCGCATTCTGCAGTGTGCAGTGTGTTATATCCAGTGTGTATATCGATGTGAGTAACTCGTAAGACCTTGGCCCCGTTGCAGAACATGCAGAAAGAGGTACACTCGATTGTATTTTTCAATTTATTTGTAAGTCAGACCATGTGTTCTAAATGCACACAACTGATTGGTTGAAACAAGTATATTTTCTGCAAAATAATCAATTATAACTTACAATCGATTGCGTATCTTTCTGCAACGGAGCCCTTATATAATTAAACTTTGTTAACATTATGTAAATAATTACACGATGTTTGCACAGTATGTAGATTATTTTAGACGGAATATACTTGCAAATTCTAAACAATAATTTCAAAGTATGTTTTTATTGAGGCAATCATTTGAGGGCATGAGCAGCCATTACTGTCTGTCTAACTTGCTGTGTACACCAAGTAACCATGCATGCTAAATCCCCTCCCTTCCTTCAGTGATGTATGACATATCAATAATGCAATAACAAATAACTCACACCCACCAAATACAAAATATAGTCCGGCATCAAGTATGTACTTTGTGTAAAACTGTTATAAGTGAGTAAACATTATACTAATCAATCAATATACGAATTTGGGTACCTACCTATACACGAATTAGAATGCTAATTGGAGTACTAAGTTCCCATTTATGTTCCCTAGCACTAATGGAAAGACGATTGTGCAGTGCTAAATTGGTTTGGGAAAAAAGGTATGCATGCGTACAACATCGAATTCCAATAAAAGAATTTGAATGATCTTTAATAGTGAAAATTAATATAGCGGACAACAGTAGAAGAATAATCGCTTCAATCTGAAAGATTTAACACGAAATGTATTGCTTATTTGCAAAATTGACTGGGAAAACATGATATGACACAGCTGTTGTGGCTCACGGAATACAGAAACAAAAGGGCTAATTTATCAAAAAGTACACATAGCTTATACGACATCATACTTATTGTTACATTCTAAGTAGTATTGTTGTGTTGGTGTGATGGCGTTGTTTGATAAATTGCCTTTACAATTCTACATTATTTACCATTTATTTCAAATTGAGGTATACACAATGAGCATAAGAATGGGGTACGGTCAGACGTAAAATGTTCCACAATGGGCTTAGAAAATACAGTTGGTAAATTGTATCGCGTTACTTTGTAAGTTCAAGTTGGCTCGAAGATTGTAGCTTGTTTACATGAATTACAATGATCAAATTTGGTTCCATTTAAAACCCTGCTTGCTGTGCTTTCTAAAATGTTCATGTTTGTAATGCACTGCTACTGTTGTGCACATGACAAAAGGCATAATAGCACACTTTGCAGCACTTGATATTGATCCCAATATTACCTTGGCTTTACCCTTATAGCTTTAAGGAGGCGCTCATGCATTTCAATAAGTTTGATATTATCAGTTATTGATTTATTTAAAATCATTATTCATGAAAGAGAGTCCCATGTCAGTTGAATAAAAGAGCATGATTTTACAACGCATCATCTTACTGTTTACAATAAAAATTGTAAAAATCATTTCTATAACCTATTATATATATACCGAAATCAAACCAGCACATTCATTATTTCGTGTAATCGATACTGAACTTTTTGTTTAACATGTGTGTATTTAGTTACTAGCATCTGATGTTATCGTCATATACATACTAAAATGAATATGAACTATAATATTACATTATATCAATTAAAACTTTATTAACCAAGGGGTTTTCTTCTTTCATTGAAGGTATAGTTGAACTCAAACGTTCATTTCACATTTTCTTGATAACATTTCAGGCTTCCATTAATGTGAATACTCCGGCATTTTACAAAGCTTTTCCATAAATTTGCATCGACGTGTGAGGCCCCGTCTTGCTTCGCAAATCCTCTCCTTTGTAAAAATATTGATCATACGGTACTTCGAGCAAAACTTGAAAGCTCTCGTCGTTACATATCATCTGCGTGTAATTCGAGGCTGCTTCCACCTTAACAACTTTGAACCCTAGCTCAGCTGCTAGCGCAACTGACGCACCAAACACTTTCTTAGCGACCCCCCTACGACGGTAGTCTTTGTGGGTAGCCAACCCGGAGAAATACATCGCCTCGTTAACTCCGAACCGACCAAAAAAGTCGACCTGCTTGTTCTGCTCTTCAAAAAACTTCGTAAAATCTCTGAAGGGTTCATACTTTATCTTGTCCAGAGCAAACACATCCCCTGAATGAATTGGTTGCAACATCAGGATACCCATCACACGACCTCCATCTGCAGAGAGCATCATCACCGATAGGTTGTGGCGTAGTGCACCGAGGACCATGTTCTCGTAATTCTCCTCCCATTCCACACCGAACCCGTTACACAGGGCCTCATCCGGGACAAGATGATTCTGTACGATGTCCATAATGTCCGCGTATCTGTCCTCAGTTATGATGGCTAGTGTGCACCCGTCTGGTTCAAATCCGTGTTTCACGCGGTTCAGTGCCTTAGATAATGGAAATCAAGAAGAATTGTTTTTTTTATAAAAAACTCATGTATTACTCGAGTAAAGAAAAGTTGCCAAACGCTAATGCGCTGCTCACACTACAGGCAGCCACGGATTGAGATGACCTGCGAAGAGGTCCGGCGCGATTTAAATGCGGACAGTGTCATACAAAGTTAATTTAATAACAGTGCTCCTTACACTTTAGCATTGTGAATAATTCAAGGGTTCTACCCATACTGAAGGATAACTGTCCTTTTATGAATTACCTTTTATACTGGCCATCACAAGGACCAACGAGCCCCGTATTCCCCATTGTACGAGGCCATCACCAGACCCGCTCCGCTACCCCTCACTTACTCAGATGTCATAGCAAAAAGACACATCACGAGTAGCGAAGGGGAGCATGTTCCACGCCCATAATCTATGAGCTTCATAACCACACAACTGTATAGAGGTTGCTTCAATTGTGGCGAGCAAAACCATAAACAAAACAACTGTAGATATGGAACTAAGATCAAATGTTTCTCATGTAAAGGATTCGGACATAAATCTAAGTTCTGTGAACTCAATACAAACTGTTAGGTATATATAAGGCAAAAAGGACAATGCCGAATCTTCGTCTAAATTATGTAATGTGACATTAAATGACGAACTTGTTGGACTACTAAAACAGTCTGACCAAGATCAAACCCATTCAAATAGCCGGATTATAATTTTAAGTGAAGGGAAAATTCCCCTATTGCAAAAAGGACTCAAATTTGTATTAATGAATATAAGAAGTTTTGTAGTAAAATTGGTTTATTAGTCGATTTGCTCTCAAATAATACAATTGACATGTTATGTTTAAATTAAATATCTTGTGATGAATCAATAACAAATGAAGAGTTGTTTTATAAATGGTCTATAATATTATATCGAAATTAAAAATAGAACGCGCTCAGGTAGTGGCGTAGCTGTTTATATTTCTACTAATTTACATTACATTAGAAGAAAAGAATGTGAACATCTTGATTTAGAATCAATTTGTTTGCAAATATATTTACCATTCCAAAAATATATTTTGTTATTTTGTGTATATATTTTCGACCCCCAAGTTACGATGTCTTTTGTTGAAATGTTTAGATATATCCTAGAAAGAGTGCACTCTTCTGGAGAAAACACTAATTAAATTTGGATTTTTGGTGATTTAAGCTTTAATTTGTTAGGAAATGTAAATACATCATTGTTCTCAAACATGATGTTTGTAATGAATGTGTACAATTTTCAACAGTTAATTGATACACCAACTCGTGTATTACACCAATCAAGTACCTTGATAGACATAATATTTACAACTAGAAACGACAATATTATTGAGCACGGATGCATTCATACATTATTGAGTGATCATTTTTCTGTGTGTACTATTCGTAGATTACAATCGTCAATAGATGTCCTGTTAAAAAAGGAAGAGTGTTAACATATCGGTAAAATAAACGAGAGAACATGACTAAGCTCTTATGTATTTTGAAAACTACCTCATGGTCGCATCTTGACAAAGTTATTGATGCGAATGTATACTGAAAGGTGTATAAAAGATACATTTGTCTCAATTATTGATGAGGTTTCAGCTGTTAAAATGAAAAGAGTTCGTGATACGTCACATTCATGGATTACGAAAGACATTAGAAAGTTAATGAATAAACGTGATATTATACATAGAACATTTTTCAAAATTGAAAAGGAAACAACATGTGCTGAATTATGAAAAAAGTCAACTATGATTGAATATGTTGACAAATTATCAAAGGTTTGAAAAAAGGTCAATGTTTTATTCGAAATAAGAAATAAGAAATTATTTCGTGTCTAAAATTAAAAAAAATAGCAACGATCATAAGCGAGTGTGGCCTTGTTTAAAAGAGCTTTTACCATAAACAAAATCTGCTCTCCCCGAAGTTTTTAAATCATACATTTAATGACTTATTTATTGATTCAAATGTATTAAATGAATGTGTAAATTATTCTATTGAAGTCAATACATGTACTGTAAACTGCAATATTTACGTTAATATACGGTCTACATGGTCTATGTTGGAGAATGTTTCTAGTAAACTGTTTGTATTTAATGATATAAATGAAAATACCAGATTTAGACCCTTGGAAAGCATTGATGGTATAAGTACATCTCTATACCCAAATGAATGGAAAAGTTCAAAATAAGACCTTTGTATAACAAGGGTGCAAATCGGAAAAAAAACAATCGTCCTACATCTTTTCTACCAGTAGTACGCAAAATAATCGAAAGAATAGTCCATAAGCAGCTGTATACGTACTACAGTGTTGGGTATCTCGAGATCGATCTTGATCTCGAGACCAGTCTCGAGATCGGCATCAGTAATCTCGATCTTGTTCTTGATGTCGGACATTTCTGATCTTGATCTCAGAGGTTCTGATCTAGATCTTGAGCTGCAGATCTTAGTCTTGATCTTGATATCGGACCCTCTGGTCTTGGACCCAACACTGACGTACTTTTCCTCTCACAGTATTTTGTCCATTTTATAATATTTTAAAGAACAATTAGTTAATGAAATACCCAAGGGCGTATAGTCAATGGTTTTAGTGGTACCTATCACATATATTCTGCTTTCAATTTGATTTAAAACATGAATTGTATACAAATTGTATGGGTTTTGTCCATTCCTTTTTATCTACATTAAGGTATGGGTTTTATATACATTGTTTAATACAAAGTGTAAAATGTATAGATTTTTTTTCCTGTAAGTTATGATTATATCATAGACAGGTCTCCACAGTTCCTAGTGTAAGGAGAGGCTTGTCAAAAATGTACAAACAAGAGAACCTGACATGGTGTCACTCTCAGCGCTCTAAAGCAAAGACTACACGACCAAATTGACTGTTCTTGGTGTCGTTGTTCATTTGAAAAGACACCATATCCGATAGACATTTACATTTGTTATTATATTTTGGAAAGTGCCCCGTTCCGTTTGTTGGGGGGCCACCGTGTATATGGGAGCTTCATTCTATTCATCATACCATAACGTATTATTGCATTACAAAAAAGAGCCGCAAGGATGATTTTATGTTGAAATTTTCATACCCCATCAAAGGGAGTTTTTAGTCAATTAAAGTGGTTACCATTTAATGATCGTGTGACATATTTCAAATGTGTTTTTATGTAAAAATGAATTCATCGCATTTCCTCTAATTTGTACAGTCAAACCTGTTTATAGCGACCGTTCAAGGGACCGGGGGAAAATGGTCGCTATATACAGGTGGTCGCATTATTCAGGTTGGCGGCCAATTTGAATGTTTGGTCGCATATTTCCCTGTATGCACATGTGTAATTAATTGGCATTAAAATTAAACATTGGCATTATAGTTTAAATTATATGAAATGTTTGTATTAGCTTTGGGTGCAGGCAATATATACACTGCCATTATGCAACGATTTGAACTAGTTATCGACCTTATGAAACAATACATACATCTTTCTGTATATTGTAACGAAATCGCCGTTTTCACTAAAAACCTTGCAAATACTTGGAAAATCAATATAACAAGATACATGTATGTTTTTATTTCATGTATTTATTTAGAGATGACGGGAATACAAAATCTTTTTGTTTCATTTGTACAATATTACTTTTATGGTAACTTAATGTTTGCCAAAACTGCGCCTGATAAGATAATTTGAGAATGTTTCAAAGTAATAATTGAAAACAATATTACAAGTTCTTGTAATAGAAGATACAGTACTGTTCCACGTTTGATGTGCTCATACACGACTCTGTCTAGTTCTTGAATCGGATCACTGCTCATGAGTTGAAGGCATTATATCCATTGCATTGTCTCGTTTCTATTTTTGTCAAGATAACAATTCGTGCATGGCCGTGCGTGATACCGCAGCCCGATTTCAAAGGTGGATGATATGAAATGTTGCCATTGTAGACTCACAAGTACATGTACTACTGGAAAATTTTGGTTGAGATTGCAGAACTATCGATCATGTTTTGACAATTTGTACATTATGCTAGGTTTACACCATGTCCCCGGCGGCCACGGCAGCCCCGTTTCAGGCCACCGTGGACAAAACGGGATGGACGTGAGACAACATGCATTTATTTTAATCGAATTAGTAGTACATTTGCCCGATGTTGCCATTTTCAAAACTCCCAAGATATAGGGCGGCTGCACCTTATCATAAAACACAACCGCAGTGCTATTGTTTGATCAGCAGCCCAATCCAGGCCTATTTAGCATGATACATTAGATATAAGGCTTATAATTAGGCGGAAAATATGATACCAAACTTGTTATGACGATACATGCGGGCAAATTTTTCGCAGAATTTGTATCCGTCGTGACGTTTGATCGTTATTTATATGATCCGCCCTTGAAAGCTTATACTGTTTATCATGTTTATTGGCAGCACATTGTAGGCTGTGTAGGCCGTGTCAGACTATATTGTGACCAGCGCCTACAAAAGTTAATAACACCCCGCCCCCTGCAAGAAAACAATCTATAACTCAGAATACTGAATTATTGGTAGTTTTGCCCCATTAACTTTGTCAAATTTAACACAAACTGCCCAAGTCACTTGGAACTCTCACATTTGAGTCGTACCTTATTGTTTGGGTTATGCTAGCAGAAGCATGAAAAGAGTTTCGATTTTTCAAAAATATCCCTGATCACGGATATGTTTATAATTTAATAACAACACGTTCTTGGCAAGTTATAAATGGAGAAAGGAACTAATACACACACAAACATTGACATTGATTCTTCAATAAAGGTTTATGATACAGCAGGTTACTTACAGCTTGTGCGTGAGACAAGGTAACACCATCATGATCAATCGTGTTGTTTGTAGCCATAATGTTCCAGCAGCAAGATCGAGGATAGGTATCAAGAGCAATGTCACTGTTATGCAGCGTTGTCAACTGATTTAAATGTATACTGGTGTTCAGATCGTTGTAACGGCTGTCAGTCTTTTTTGTTTATGTGCTAGATGAAATTCAGGTTCAGGACGTGCTTTGTGAGCACACAGCACATCATACACCACGCTTAAATACGACGCAATGCGCGCTAGCAACTTCGCTACCATTCGTAATTCTCCTTCACATCACAGATTCAGGACACGCTTTGTGAACACACGCCACAGACACCACGCTACTACGACTCAATGCGCGCGGACGCTATATCGCTACCATCCGTAATTCCCATTGAAGTATAACACTACGTGGAATGAAGACGTCGAACAATGCACGCTGGCCATTGCATCGGCGCGCGACTTGAAGCTACCGGAAGTCATCCGGCGCCATTGCTTATGCACCCCGTAAACCGAAACAATCTCCGATAGGTGTTTGCCGTACTGTGTATCCTACCAAATTTGATATTGATTAAGTTCATTTTTGTTTTTTCTTCACCCTCTTACGAGGGACTTTATTTCAGAATACAATATTTACATAGTTACACAATTGCTAAAATTATAAACTAAAACTGTTCTAATAATTTACATATTCCTTTTCCATTTTTTATTTGTTTCGAAAGTAAGAACAATTCAAAACAAAAATTAATTCTACTCTTTCCATAATAAGTTGGTTTTGAAATAATTGTTTGTATTATTATTCACAAATTCAATTAAAAAATGTACAGATTAAGTTCATGATTTCCTGATATTGTCGCTTTATCGTGATGATCGTCGAGAATGCCTTGCTGCGCTGCGATTAATTGCACAACCTCAAGACGATCGTGGAAATCGCATCATTCTAGACATCATTCTAGAATAGCATCAGTCATGGGATACCCACATTGGAAAGCTTATTGGGGGTCCAGGGGGCGGATTTGTAATATCCAGATATAAATATGTTGTCTATATGTAAATATAGAGTTAACTATTCTTTAGTTAATCATGTTAATTGGCTTTTGATTTAGCTGTTTAGAGATTAGAAGATTATTAAGGGCACATTGCACGCTCCTGCTATGATGAGGGCACTGTCCACATGGTCCAATTATGGATGAATTTTAGTCTGATAGATAGATACTGTCGATTGCAATCTTCCTGATGGAACCCTGAATAGAATAAGACAAAGGATACCCACATGGGAAAGCTAATTGGGGGTCCAGGGGGCTAAGCCCCCGGAAGCTTTGGGATTTGTAATATCCAGAAATACAATTAACTATTGAATAGTTAGCTCTATTTTAGTGAGCGAAGCGCAGACGCACAGTGGACCAGGATCGCCTGAAAGTTTGCCAAGAGAGAAGTCCTGAATAAAACTATTGAATGAGTACTGAGCTGGGACTGGGTCAAATAACCTTAATGGGGGTTCCAGGGGCGCAGCCCCGGAAGATTTTGGATCTGGGCAGTTTAGCATTATCAAAAAGAGGTTTAAAGAAGACTATAGTAACAACTTCCATTCATGAGAGGGGGCAATGCTTCTTAATTGTAATGTTATTATATATTTTTGAACCCCAAATATTGGGAGGATGATAATACAGGCCATCCCCCCACCTGAAATATTGGGGGATATATCCCCCCATCCCCCCCCCCCCCCCCCCGTGATCGACGCCCCTGGATTATAATGACCAGTGGCGGAGACAGGTTCTTACACCTGGGGGGATGACATTTTTCCCCGGCCGAAACCACCTGCCAAAATGTTTCGAGACCGAGGGAATTGGGGCAAATAGGGGAAAGACCTATACTAAGGGGGCTCACGATTTTGTTTTTGTGCAGGGGCTCATGCCCAACCGCACTCACAGGGTTGATAAATTTGAGCCGGGTGAGAGTAAGATAATGCGAGGGAGCGATGCGACTGAGTTGGTGGGGGGGAGGGTGTGTCACCCCTCCCACCGTAGGGAGATTTTGCATTTTTTTTTTTGAAATTGTGCAATCTGGTGCATACCGAGATAGGAAATTCGGGAGTTAAGATTGACTGTATATCTGGGAAAGCGTGTTATGATTTGGGGGAGGGTGTGGGAGGGAGGTGTCCCCCCCCCCCCCCCCCCCACTCCCATTGCAGGGAGCTTTTTGATTTTTGGACTTGAAATTGTGCAATCTGGTGATAGGAAATCTGGGAAAGCGTGTTAAGGGTGTGGGAGGTGCCCCCCCCCCCCCCCCTCCCACGGTATGGAGATTTTGCATTTTTTGACACACTAATAAATATGCACCCCAACACATACACATACTATATTTATTTTCATACACAGGTCCAATATAAACCATATGCCACATTATGTATTATCCAACAACATAGCCTACAGCCACGAATGAGTCCCGAGGGAGCGAAGCGACCGAGAGGGGGGCAGAGCCATAGGGGGAGGGATTGTGAGGGGGTATCCCCCTCCTAAGGTTAAGATGTTGCATTTATATACTTGAAATGGTGCAATTTGGTGCCCGTCACACACGCAGCTAGAGCAATGCCAATGTAGGCACACGGGAACTACATGCCCGGTAGAGAAAAAGTACTCACCCCAGACCATACACTTGTTACACAACAAACTGAGCTAATTTGTTCGCGCGCGAATCGCGCAGCGAAAACTTAGATGTATAAAATAGATTCGGAATGTTAGAATTAACAAGTCTTAGCTCATACATTTAATACCTCTCACACACACAAACAAACGCACCTACACAGACACACATACACATGTGTTCAAACACACACACGCACATAAAAAAAAAGTATTTTCCTAAAACCTTGGGGGGGGGGGGGCGATTGTACATGTCATCCCCCCACCTTGTAAGGTAGAGGGGGGATGCATCCCCCTCACCCCCCCCCCCCCCCCACCCCCCACCCCCCCTTGTCTACGCCCCTGATAATGACTATACAAATGCACTTGAACAATCTCAACTACAAACATTAGATATAAGGCGCCAAGAGGTATGTGTAACATTCTTTCAAAAAACATTATCACTCACTGACCAATTCAAGCAATTTCTCCCACAAAAACAATGTACTAGAACACTTCGAAACTCAAAGAAAATTCCGGATTTTAAATGTAAAACAAATCGAATGCAAAATAGTCCTATACCAAATTTGATTCGCCTGTATAATAAAAGCTGATTTACTCGTGTTTATATTCATTGTAATAATTTGTAATTTTAATGTTTTGATTTGCGTACATTCTTCTAATGATTATGTTTATTATACCAATATGTTTTTAATTATTTAATGGCCATTTCTTTTTTGAATTTGTATATTTATTCCAAATACCACTAAATATCCAAATATCCAAATGTCCATTTAATGATCATTTTGTATAAATGTCCATTCCAAAATATGTTTAAAGGGACTTAGTAACATTGTCAAAATCCTCAAAAAAAATATAATTCTAGCGGTTCCCTCATACCTTGTTGTATTCGTATTAACAATAGAATCATGGGACAGGTTTCATTTTTTCAAATTTCCCTTTCGTTACAAAGATATGTACGATCGAAGTATTCAGATAATAAAAAATCCGTTGGAGTTTTTAAACCGTGTACAAAGTGAGTGCAGTGAGTTATTCAATATCACTTTGCATTTTCGGTCATTACTGGGCCATGCAATGTCCATTTGACTTGAAATGTTCACACAATACCCTGTGGACATATGAGATAACAACACTATACATTGCATCAACCATTCATCACTTTTTGAACATGTCAACAAAGTTACTAGATCCCTTTAATACAATAAATATTATCATATTCTAATTATTCACTACCCGTCAAAAACTTATTTTTCAAGATTTCCGCACATTTATCTAGGAAAATATTGACATGTATATAAAGATCGACTACGCTTCTTCCTAGTGAATCGGATGATGTAAGTGTGCGGGAGATTGCGAAGTCACAATTTGATATTCCTTTATACCAAAAAAATTTAACATTTATGATGTGCTGATCCCGACACTAGTAACCTATAGCATTCATGACTGTACAGGACATGCATCAGCGTAAAACACTCGATAAGGATAGTAGTCTATGCTATATCTAAGGATTGACATTACACATGTAAATGGTAAACGCCCCTTTCTAGTACTAGTTGTCCCAGCCGTAAGTTTTCATGCATAGTGCACGTTTAAATTTAACAGTTATTGATACATTTGCCACATAACAATGGAATAGTATAAAAAAAACACAATTATGAATAACTTTGCGTTCTTTCCAGTACACACAATTCAACCTGAAATCTTATAAAAAGTACAAATGTATGAATTTTCTTTACTAATACAAAGCCTTTCCATAGACCTTGAATGACGTGTGAGGCCCCGTTTTGCTTCGTAAAGCCTCCCCTTTGTACAAATATTGCTCATACGGTACTTCGAACAAAACCTGAAAGCTCTCATCGTTACATATCATCTGCGTGTAATTCGAGGCTGCTTCCACCTTAACAACTTTGAACCCTAGCTCAGCTGCTAGCGCTACTGACGCTCCGAACACTTTCTTCGCGACCCCCCTACGACGGTAGTCTTTGTGGGTAGCCAACCCCGAGAAATACATTGCCTCGTTAACTCCGAACCGACTAAAGAAGTCGACCTTCTCGTTCTGCTCTTCCATAAACTTCAAAAAATCTCTTAAGGGTTCATACTTTATCCGGTCCAGATCAGAAACCTCCCCTGAATGTTTTGGCTGCAGCATCAGGATACCCATCAAACGACCTCCATCTGCAGAGAGCATCATCACCGATAGGTTGTGGCGTAGCACTCCGAGGACCTTGTTCTCGTAATTCTCCTCCCATTCCACACCGAATCCGTTATGCGTGGCCTCTTCCGGGACGAAATGGTTCTTCATGATGTCCATAACGTCCGCATATCTATCCTCAGGTATGATGGCCAGTGCGCACCCGTCGGTTCAGTGCCTTAGATAATAGAAACCAAGAAGAAATTCTGACACAAACTCATGTTTTACTAGAGTATGTATAGTAGAGCAGATAAGTGTAATAATCGTTCAAAGTGTGATACAAGCAACACACTTGATATGCAGGCTACCTTGTGTACACTCTTTAGAAACAAACACTAAGACAAGCTTACTCGTAGACAAACTAAGACAATCCAACATAGCGGGCATTTTCCAAAGCCTAATTTGTTGTATTGGACATAAAGTTAGAATTTTTTTTTTTAGATCCAACTTCATTCTTTTTCCTGTTTTTTGTGCCTAATGAATAATTTTAGACTCAAAATAATGATTATATCATGTTTCCAAACTACCAATGTACAATAAATGATTGCATAAATTTGTATCAATTAATTTAGCCTTTTATTTTGAGCTTTGAAAGGCAGAACCTTTGATGATTGGCCCCTTTCCCTCTCCAAAGCGTATGTCCAACAAGTCATCATTATGTGTAATTTCTCAGAGTTGGCTGTACAATTTTCAACCAAAATTGGCACAGAGGCTCTCTAGGCCATACTCCGTCCGACGCCATTGGCTACGCGCCAAACGATGCTTGTCCTCTACCAGGAAGGGGTGTCAACAAGCAATGTCCACTATATCGTTGGAACATCGCAGTGTACGGTCTGTAAAAGCCTCAGACGTCAACGAGAGGAGGGTCAAGTGAAGCTACGGGAATCTCTAGGACGTCTACGATTGACCACCAGTATAAATGATCGCAAATTGATTAACTTGTGCCGTATAAACCGGAAATGCAAAAAAGGAGCCTTCCCCTTCTATGAAGAAGACTCTAAGGAATCAACGCCTTTCACCAAACTGTACATCAAAGATCGCTCTTACATGGTCACCGAGGAAGACAAGCTACCAAGTATCCACTCCAAACCATGCAACCGAGATTTACCGGACGTCCTTGGACTAGGGAGCCCAGAAGATTTCCACCTGGACACTAGGGATAAATCATCTTAATGGGTACGAGCCATAACATCCTTGACCGAACAGATGGAATACAAAGGGTTCGTCAATTACTTGGCGAGAAGCTCCAAGATGTCTGCATTCAAAAAACGACTTGAGGTTGTGACGGCCCAACGGTGGTATGGCTCGTATCCATTAAGATGACATATCACGAGTGTCCAGACGGCGATCTTCTGTACTCCCTAGTCCAGGGACGTCCGGTAAATCTTGGTTGCATGGTATGTGGCTTACACTTAGTAGTTTGTCTTGCTCGGTGACCATGTAAGAGCGATCTCTGATCTACAATTTGGCGGAAGGCATTGATTCCATTGTATTCTCTTCATAGACGGCGAAGGCTCCTTTTTGGCATTCCCGGTTTCTACGGCACAGGTTGTGCAATTTGCGATAATTTATTCTGGTGGTCAATCGTGGACGTCCAAGAGATTCCCATGGATTTAATTGACCCTCCTTTCGATGACGTTTGGTGATTTTACAGACTGTTACCTGCGATGTTACAACGAAATAGTGGATATTGCTTGTTGATACCCCTTGCTGGTGGAGCACACGCATCGTTTGGCGTGTAGCCAATGCCGTCGGACGGGGTTTGACCTAGAGAGCCTCTGTGCCAATTTTGGTTGACAATTTTACAGCCAACTGTGAGAAATGACCAATAACGATGACATGTTGGACATACGCTTTGGAGAGGGTAAGGGGCCAATCATCACAGGTCCTGCCTTTCAAAGCTTAAAACAAAACGCTAAATTAATTAATGCAAATTCATGCAACCATTTATTGTACATTGGTAGTTTGGAAACATTATACGATAATTATTATAAGTATAAATTGGTTCATTAGGCGCAAAAAATACGGAAAAAGAATGAAGTTGAATCTAAAACAAAATATTCCAACGTTATGACCAACAGTGTAGTTGAACATGAAGGGACCCCATGGAAGATCAGCCATGTCTACATAGACGGCGATTGAAACTGTTATGATACGTACGGACCTATACAGGTTGGCCCCCCCCCCCCCCCCCCCCCCCAAAAGGAACGCTGCACTTCCCAAAATATAGTACCAAAATGTTTATATTCATCGGATAGGGTGTCTTTTCAAATGAACAACGATACCAAGAACAGTCAATTTGGTTGTGAAGTTTTTGTTTTAGGGCGCTGCGAGTGACACCATGTCAGGTTCCCTTTGTTGTCAATTCTTACCTAGTCAGTGCCTGATAAATGAGACTTACTGCCCGACATACTATTGAACACGCGAGCATTCCACGCGCCATGGTTAGTGTGCATTCAGCTGTGTGCCGAGCGGTGCCGAGAGAATGGGCATAATTGGTCAATAGTATGACGGGCAGTAAGTCTCATTTATCAGACACTGACTTGGTAAAATTGAAAAAAATAGGAGCCTGACAATCATAGTCTCACTCAAAGCGCACTAAAACCAAAAACTACACGTCCAACATTAATTTTCCTGGTATCGTTGTTCACTTGAAAAGACACTCTATCTGATGGACATAATACATGTGTTACTATATTTCAGGCAGTGCCCCTTTCCGTTTTTTGGGGGGCCACCCTGTATAACGGCGAACATCCCACATGGGAGTTATTTCCCAAGGCTTCCGCCAAATGCTACCTTTTGATGAAACTTGACCGAGTTAGCCAATTATGATAATTATTATGTGTGTCGATTTATATGTTTTTTCAAGTGCTGAAAACGATTGTGATACATACGGACCTATGTAATGGCGAAAATCTAATATGGCCGCCATTTTCCAAGATGGCCTCTTAAAAGCTCATTTTAATATAGCATTTTCTGAGTTGGTTGTTTTAATTCTCTTGGTGTCAATTGTTATGTTTCTTGATACTGAAAACGGACAATACACACGAACACAATGGCGTAACTAAGGGATAGAAGAGGTATTATCCTTCTTTCTGTCCTAAAATAATGTATTCTTGTTTGGATAGGCTGCTCCCTTATTAGGAGCTCTTCGCCCAATACCCCTCCCACCATGTTAGCTATAACCCGGCCGTACCTCTATACCACTGGAAATACCTGAAAGATGTGTAGTATAGGTTTTCCGACCAATTTCGAAAACTTGTTTGTATAATTTGTTTATTCATTATGCTGACAACGATTGTAATACTTACGGACCTATACAATGACGTAGCTAAGGGAAAAGGGTTTTACTCATCTTTCTGTGGGAAAATCATAATCTCACATTAATTTTGTGATGCGTTTGTATAATATGCTACCTTATTTGAAAAATGTTAATATTTTAAATTAATATTATACCTTCCTGGCCCCAAATTGCAAGAAAACAATGTTGTTTGGTATACATTACAGAAAGATCAATTGCGTAGCCAGTATCCAGCCATTTGCCTACTGAGGAGAGGTCGGAAGGTAAAAACATCTAAACATGTGAATGTAATATAAAATGCCGTTTCAGGCATACTGAATAGTGAACATGAACTCCTAGTGCATTGTTATGGTTAAATCATATTAATGTCTACACATAGGTAAATTTCGTAAATTTGCTATATAATACAGTTTTGTTTGCATTCGATTTAGCCGATTTGATCACCGCATCAATTATTTTAGTTTGTCATTCAAATTAGTATTTTAATTCATTAAAATCTCATTCGAAATAGTTCGTATGCATTCTATCTAAAACGCATTTGTTTTCATGAGATTGTTATTTAATTTAAAAACAAGAAAATCCATGATTATGTTATTCTGCCGTCCGTGCATTCAAATTAATTTCTTACCATAAATTGTACTCTTTGCAGACAAAACATGTTATTATTGCCTTTTGTGTGTCTTCAGTACGTTTGGTGAATACAAGCTGATTATACATTTGTATTTCGTGATATGTTTGTCTAGTGTAAATAATGTCAGTATGCAGCATAATATGATATTCATAATCAAATATGTGTAAACGAGCTGTTCTTTACCCATGAAATTATACACATGTTTCAACATACTGAATTATACAGGAAAAATGCCGAAGAATAGAATAATTCATATGATTATCCACACGTACTGTACGGTATTGTACCGGATGAATGTATAATATAATGTAATTATGCATCAAACTGGAAATTACCAATTGTGTACATGCACAGTGAACCGAATGATTTTAGTCAGTGGTGAGGGGGCAAGTGAATTATTGGGGAAACACACTTTGTTTTTCTTTATGTGTAATACATATATTATACATCTCATACCACTCATTAAATGTCAAGTATACAACAACACAAATTATGCACTTTAACGTGATTTTATGGTGTTGGGCGACTTTGAATGAAGATCTCTGTAATTTGAATGACCACGTGTTGATTTTACTGGTCTAAATAGTGAATATGCGTTTGTTGGAGAAATTGAATTATAATAGCGCGCTTGTTTAATTGAATGCTAAATTTGGCAAACAACTTGACCAAAGAGCTAACTAGATTGAACAAATAAAAATCAACTAAAATTTCAAGCCTTCCGCTCATTTTTGCGAATTCGAATGACCCACTAATCAATACGGATGAAAACTTTGCGAAATTGGCGGGGAAACCTATAATATACATGTTAGGGTTATTTCCAGGGGTACAGAGATACGGCCGTTTTCTGGCTAAGATAGGGGGAGGGGTCTACGGTGAAGACATCCTAATAAGCGAGCAGCCTATCCAAACAAGAGCAAATGACATGTCATGATTTCAGTACAGAGAGAGGGGTAATAACCCCCCCCCCCCCCCCTCGCAAGAAAATAATCTACAACTCACACTACTGAATTATTTGTACATACACATTTGAGGGTGATCCATTAACATTTAACACAAACTGCCAAAGTCACTTGGAACTTTCACATTTGAATCATACCTTATTGTTTGGGTGATACTAGCAGAAGCATGAAAAGAGTTTTGCTTTAATTTTCATAAATCTCCATGATCACGGATATGTTTATAACTGAATAACAAAACGTTCTTGGCAAGTTATAACTGGAGAAAGGAACTAATACACACACAAACATTGACATTGATTCTTCAATAAAGGTTTATGATACAGCAGGTTACTTACAGCTTGTGCGTGAAACAAGGTAACACCATCATGATCAATCGTGTTATTTGTAGCCATGACGTTCCAGCAGCCTCAATATCGAGGATTGATAACAAGAGCAATAGCACTATAATGCAGGGCTGCCCATTCATTTCAATTTATCTAGGTGTTCAGGTCTTTGTAACGGCTGTTTTTTGTTTATGTGCTAGATGAAATGTAGTCCAGATTCAGGACGTGCTTTGTGAGCACACAGCACATCATACACCACGCTTAAATACGACGCAATGCGCGCTAGCGATTTCGCTACCATTCGTAATTCTCCTTCACATCACAGATTCCGGACGCGCTTTATGAACATACGCTACTACGACTCAACGCGCGCTGGCGCTATATCGCTACCATCCGTAAGTCCCATTGAAGTATAACACTACGTGGAATAAACACGTCGCTGGCCATTGCATCTGCGCGCGACTTGAAGCTACCGGAAGTCATCCGGCGCCATTGCTTATGTACCCCAAAAAACGAAACAATCTCCGATAGGTGTATGCCGTACTGTGTATCTTGCCAAATTTGTCTAAATTAGATTTTGATTATTACGAGTTTAGGAGCTAATGAGCCAACTAGCCCTGTTATTATCTTTTATATTTATATTTGTATATTTGTTATTACATGACTGTGCAGAATTTGTATCACCCGTATGTTATAATTGAGGCTCGGGAGGTTGTGTTGGGTGTTTGGGATGGGGTGTCAGAGTGAGTTAAGGAGGGGGGGGGGGGGGGGGGGTAGGGAGTAGGGTAATGTAATTGCAAACAGAGTGTATGATTTTGAACTTTGTATATATATCATACATGTATATGTACCATATTTGTACCTTGTGGATTTTGTACAGCATAACTAGTCGACTTTTTTCCCTTCTTTGCTCCAATGTCTCCCAGTTTAGGTCGGTCAGCATTTGCTACTGTCCCTCTGGTAATTTCCAGTTGTGAAACGTGCTGCTCTCCTTTGGACTGCTTCCAGTTTATTTATTTGCCCTACTCTATATGGGTCCCAGGCACAGATTGCGTACTCCAGTACAGGCCTTACTAGTGTTTTATATGCGATGTATTTTACTTCCCTTGGGCAGAACCAGAGGTTTCTCCTCAAGAAACCTAATGTCCGGTTGGCTTTGAGGACTGTCTTGTCGACCTGATTTGACCACGTCAGATTGCTGTCTATTTCTATTCCCAGGTATGGATGAGATCTTGCCTGTTGTAAGACTTGACCACAGAATATATAGTCCCTTGTCAGTGTTTTTTTTTCTTATTTGAGATGATCATTATGGAACAGTTGGAGGCGTTGAAATTCATATTCCACCTATCTTGTCATGACTCTAGAGATGTAAGATCTGCCTGTAGGGAGTCTGCATGCCTTTCATTCACTACTTCCTTGTATACCAAACAGTCATCTGCGAACAGCCTGGTTTTTTTTTCCAACACGTCCGGTAGGTCATTTATGTACATGAGAAACAGTAACGGTCCAAGAACTGTTCCCTGTGGTACCCCTGACAGGACTTCAGTTGATGATGACATACTACCTTCACAAGCCACTCTTTGTGTGCGGGATGTCACGAAACATCTAAGCCACCGATGGATCTGGCGTCGAACCCCGTAGTAGTGAAGCTTTTCCAGTAGCCGTTCGTATGGGACTTTGTCGAACGCTTTAGTGAAGTCCAGGATATCCATATGTACTGAATTTCCACGATCTAGTATTTTGGCAATGTCATCAACCGTTGCTATAAGTTGAGTTTCCGTGGAGCGCTTTGCTCTAAATCCATGCTGTGTGTCCACTAGTACGTTATGTTGTTCTAGATGATCCATAACATGTGAATGGATTATATGTTCAAGGATTTTGCATGTGACGCTGGTAAGCGAGACAGGTCGGTAGTTTTCTGGAGCAGCTTTATTTCCTTTCTTAAAGATTGCACAGATGTTTGCTGACTTCCACTGATGTGGCAGAATTCCACTGTCAATGGAGCTCTGGAACAGATCGATTAACAATGGTGCCAGTTTTGGTGCAAACATCTTCAGAAACCAGGGAGGTATTTGGTCTGGTCCTTATGCCTTGTTTGGAGAAAGGTCCTGCAACTGCTTGAGAACTCCATCTTCATTGATTTTTAATTCTGGAATACTCGGGATGTTACTTGTTCCCAATGAAGGAATACTAGTTTGATCTTCTTTGGTGAATACGCTAGCAAACTGAGTATTTAGGGCTTCCGCTTTCCCTTGTCCATCACTAACGATTTTGTTGCCTATCATGAGATCTGCAACTCCTCCTTCACTTTTTCCCATTTTTTTCATGTATGACCAAAACTGTTTTTTATTTTCTTTCATTGCTGTGGTAAGATGATCTGATACAAACACCCGCTCAGATTTACTTAAGGATTTCCTCAGTTCTTTTTGACAGGACAGGAAGGTATTCCAGTCTTCGTTCTTCCTAGATTTCCTTGCTTTGTTATAAGCTCTCTGATTCCTTCTCCTAAGCCTGTGGTGTGTTCTATTAAACCAGGGTAAACTATTTGGTTTGGCTGCAGCTTTATGTGGTATGTGTTTCTCCATGACCCGTTTAATTTCTCCTTCAAGCAGATCCCACTTATCTTGGACCGAGGCATGATCCATGCTGACGTATTGTTCTTGATATTCAAAATAATGTATATCAAAGTGTACTTCCCTTTATAATGTCTTCACTGCTGAACTTCAAGGCTTTTGATTCTGGTCCACATATCCCAATCCGATTCTTCAATCTAAAAAATCCAAAATGGCTGCCGTTTTCCCGCGAAAATCAAACTTGTTAAAAACACACTAAATATCTTCACTCATAAGTTAAAAAGTACACCAAAAGTCTAAAAATAACTTTATTGTTTCAATTCATACACGATTTAAAACGGATGGCTGAAAGTTGGCTTTAAAAAATTGCACAAGGTTGTCCAAGTTGACGTGTAGTATTAGCGAAAACTCCGTCAGCCGGTCGCCCCGCAGACTCCCGATGGATTTGCGTCGCACCCGCTGGTATCCTCGCTCACTCTGCTGCCGTGGCGACTTACAAATTCCAACGCTAAAAATTCGCTTTTCCACGTCAAAAACTTCTTTCAAAAATTCTCCGACGACTAAAAAGCTCTAACAGAAGAAATACAAATTTTGACTAAAAAGACCGTATAAAAAGTGATTAAAAAGACTAAAATTCGGAGCTCCTCAGAGACACGTCATGCATGCACCACCGCCATACCGTAGTTGTAATAGGACCCCGTGGAAGAACAGAACCGTCGTGTTGATGGTTTTCAAACGGGCTATCCTCCCAATAACTTAATATGCAACATACAAATACAATGTATTCTTGTATGACTCTGTGATATTATTTGTGTGTACAACCTTTTATTTGTAAAATGTATAATGTTATGACTATTGTTGTATTTTTTACTTTGATTCGGAAATAAAAACAAACGTACAAACAATTCAATATATAAAAAAAGATATACTCAAATCGGACAGGTCAGAAGAAAATGACCGAAAAATAACAATGCCATGCTGTTCAATATCGAACAAAATTGAATGCTTACTATACAAATTATGGTGCCTATAAACGAATTAGAGTGCTGATTGGGGTACTAGATTTTCATCTCTGTTCCATGGCATTACATACATGTATATAGAAAGACAGCTGTACAGTCAGTGTTTTTATTAAGATAAAAGACGTTATTCGAATAACATGCATGAGTACACGCTCGAATGCCAATGAACGAAATTGAATGCTGTTCAAGTTAAACAAAATCTAGCGAACAGCACTAGAATAATATTGTTGCTTTAATCTGAATGATATAACACGAAATTGACTGCAATTTTGTCCAATTTAACCAGGAAAACCAATACTACTAAGGCACATAATAATGTTGTTGTGACTAAAACATTACAGAAACACGAGGGCCAAATTTCACTAAAATACACAATATCATACTTATTGTTACATTATTATTCTTATTGTGGTTGTTACTGCATTGTTGAAATATTTGCCTTTAAAGGGTATCCACCAAAAAATAATATTCGTATACAATATTCCACCAGCAAGTTGAAGAAAAAAAAACATTACTATACTACAACATGTGTTCAGGGAAGACTACCTTTTGTCTACTAAGAAAGAACGCATCGTCCGTGATTCTATTGTCTCCAAACGTACGTGTGAATACAATAAGCCAGTTCGTAGTTACAATCTGCGCATGCGCGTATTTACTTCCGGGTATTTTGATATTCCATCGATCGTGAGAATCAAAGGAGCCACACGTGCAATTGAATGCGAATTATTTGTTTACGTTTTTAAAATCTGGATCAGTATAAAAATTAGCCCATCATTTTTGTATTCACCACATCAAAGGTTAATAGCATAATATGTACTATTTCATAGAACAAGAACCGGTTTGATAGAATGTGTTATTCATGTGTAATGATGATATTTATTGATCAATAATTTCACCGAGCCTTGCTTGGCCTGGCTAGCACGCACGTATAGGTGTACATAATAGTGTACATAGCATTGTGCGGAGATTATCGTCTTCCGCTTGCTGCACTATCCAACGCAAAAACAGTTTTTGCCGTCTGATTTCTCTCTCCATTTATTAGCAAATGCAAAAAAAAATCGTTTATGTGATCCACAATTTATATAAATTGATAATGATTACCGACTTTCTTGTTTTGAAGACCGCGCAACATGTCGAAAGAAATATTATATCCCGTCTGTTTTCCTTGCCGTTGGCGTCCTAAAACATAGCGTTCAATTTTGAACGGTACATTGTACGAATGTGTGGTATGCTTATCGCCCGCCTTGGTATCATTATTGCGTGTGAATGATTCACCTAGATCATTCACAAGAAAGATGATTACAAGAAAGTTGATATGGAGAAAAATCGGTAAATTCTTGAATATACTTTACATCAAATGTGTTCTTTATGAGTTTATGCAGCTGCTCGTATTTTTTCCACTTTGATTTTATGCATCTAATGTTTGTTTTATGCTGTCAAACTAAAATTATCCGGTAATATGACATACTACCATACACTTTACTGTACGTTGATCGCCCGTTGATGGAATATCGGACTACGCCCTCTGTCGTCACCCAAGCTCCATAGTCTAATTACGAACTGGCTTATTGGCGCACTCGCAAATGTTTGCCGCGTACGGAACCTTAAAATAGTAATGGTTCCGTAAGTGGTGGTTATTAATTGCATTGTTTATGAATTACGCAACCATTTGCAAAATGTTGGGCATATATGTGATATCACATAACGGTACCAAAACATCATGTGTCGTTCTTTGGCTGGTGGTCCCCCATTACAATTATACAGTATTTGCCGTAAAATTGGGGGGGGGGGCACTTGAGAACGGGGTACGGTCAGAAGTGAAATGTCACAAGTTTGGCTTCATAGAATGCAGTTGGTTAATTGTATCGCGTTACTATTTAAGTTCAAGTTGGCTCGAAAATTGTAGATTTTTTACATTAATAACTATTATCACCTTTGGTGCCATTTAAAACCCTGCTTGCTGTATTTTCTTAAATGTTCATGTTTGTAATGCACTGCTACTGTTGTGCACATGACAAAAAGGCAAAATAACACACTTTGCAGCACTTTATATTGAACCCAATATTACCTTGGCTTTACCCTTACAGCTTTAATGAGGCGCTCAAACATCTCAATCAGTTTTATATTATCAGCTATTGATTAATGATTTAAAATCATTATTCTTAAAAAGGAGTCCCATGTCAGTTGAATAAAAGAGTATGATTTTAAAACACAACATAGCTGTTTACAATACAATTCTTAAAAAGCATTTCGATAACCTATTATATATACTGAAATCAAACCAGCGCATTCATTATTTAATTTAATCGATACCTAACTTTGGTTTTAAACATGTGTGTATTTAGTTTTTATCATCTGATTTCAAGAGTACAATGTTATCGTTATACATTTTTTAATGAAATGAATATGAACTATAATATAACATTATTTCAATTAAAGGGATGACTGTAAAGTGTCTAACTCCACGAACATTTCTCGTAGCATCCTCGTTTCTCTTTTACCATGTTGTGTAAGAGAAGAATAAAATACTAAGGGTTAGATTTTTTCAAATGCCCCTTAAATAGGAAAATATGTATCATTCTGCTCAAAAGCGTTAATTAACAGTCATAAACCTCATAAACGTCAGTTGTAAAAGCTGACGCACATGTTCGCTTTTTTAACCAGGAAAGCAGTGTTCTTTTTCAATGAAACTTTCACACATCATTCGGACATATCTTACAGTAGTACAGGGTTGAATTCCCAAATGTCATTGTGGATAATATCTTACACTTTACATGTGCACCTTTAATACTACAATAACCAATGGGGTTTTCTCCTTTCAGTGAAGGTAGATATCATTTACTTTAAATTAGGCTACCATCAATGTGAACACTCCGGCATTTTACAAAGCCTTTCCAAAATATTGCATTGCCCTGTGAGGCCCCGTCTTGCTTCGCAAAGCCTCTCCTTTGTAAAAATATTGATCATACGGTATTTCCAGCACAAATTGAAAACTCTCGTCGATACATATCTTCTGCGCGTAATTTGAAGTGGCCTTAACCTTAACAACTTTGAACCCTAGCTCAGCTGCTAGCGCAACTGACGCTCCGAACACTTTCTTTGCAACCCCTCTACGACGGTAGTCTTTGTGGGTAACCAACCCGGTGAAATTTATCGCCTGGTTAACTCCGAACCGACCAAAGAGGTCGACCTTCTCGTTCTGCTCCTCCGAAAACTTCATAAAATCTCTGAAGGGTTCATATTTTATATTGTCCAAATCAGAAACATCCCATGAATGAATTGGCTGCAGCATCAGGACACCCATCACACGACCTCCATCTGCAGAGAGCATCATCACCGATAGGTTCTGGCGTAGCACTCCGAGCACCTTGTTCTCGTAATTCACCTCCCATTCCACACCGAACCCATTCCACACCGAACCCATTACGCAAGGACTCATCCGGGACGTAATGATCCTTCAGGATGTCCATAATGTCCGCGTATCTGTCCTCAGTTATGATGGCTAGTGCGCACCCGTCTGGTTCAAATCTGTGCTTCACGCGGTTCAGTGCCTTAGATAACGGAAACCAAGAAGACAATTCTGACACGAACTCATGTTTTACTACATTATGGTATAGTAGAGCAAATAAGTGTAATAATCGTTCATAGTTTGATACAAGCAACAAACTTGCCATGCAGGCTACCTTGGGAAAACTTTTCAGAAACAAACACTAAGACAAGCAAAAAATCCAACATGGCGGCCATTTTCCAAGATGGCCGCCAAAAAGCCATTTTTTCTTTTTCTTTCAATATGTGACCTTGCACCACAAAATTACCAATAAGTCGGGAAAATGATTGTGCTGATTCTTATTTAACATTACAATAGAAGTCATTACCTTTAAAGTGGTATACAATTTGTCATATTTGGACTCAGCAAACCCTTTCAAAATGAACGCCAAAGATTTGTAATATGGCTGAAGCATTTTTAAAATAAGGGAGAAGCAGGACGCTTAAAATATCAGTGTCCATTCAAGCGCTGTAATAAGATCATATTTATTAGATGAAAAATAATATTTAAACATGATTTCCGACGCTCAAAACTTCACAGGAGGTAAATTAAAATATGCTCATTCAAAAAATACCAACATCCTAAATCTCATATTTTAAAAAAAAATTGACTATTTTAGCTAATAAAAGAGAAACTGCAACAGCGACATAACGGTCGTTTTGTGGTGTAAGGTCACATATAGACGGTGCTGAATGGGCTATCTCTCCTAAGCTATTGCATTCACATTCTGTGAATTATGTACGTTTTTCATAATTATACTCTGTAATGTTTTTAATTATGATTTCGGAAAATGAATAAATAAATAAAACGAGTATGCCGATTTTGATAATCTTTGTGTCGATTTATTTGTTTCTTAATGTGCTGAAAATTATTGTGATACATATGATCATATTTAATAGCGAAAATCCGACATGGCATTCATTTTCCAAGATGGCCGCCAACAGCTACCTTTTGATGAAAAACTTGACCGAGTCGGCCAATTATAATACTCTTTGTGTCGATTTATATGTTTCTTCATTATGCTGAAAACGATTGTGATATATACGGACCTATACAATGGCGTAGCTAAGGGTTAGAGGGATAATGCCCATCCTTCTGTGGGGAAATCATAATCTCACATTTGTGGGTGCTTTGGTATAATCTGCTACCTTATTGGAACATTTTCCCCGTAAAAATCTGCTTGCCATGTTCTTTGCATCTCTCAAATATTATTGCGTTATTCAAGTAAGGTCCAGCTAAGCCGAGCACTCGATGGCACATACAAAGTGATTAAGGAGATCTAGTAATCGTGTGATATCTGTAATATTATACCTTTATGACCTCAAATTGCCAACAATTTTGTTTGGCATACATTACAGAAAGGTGCATGGCGTAGCCAGCATCAAGCCATAGTATGCCTAATGAGGAGGAGTCTAAAGGTAAATAAATCATATGAATTTCTTAATTAAGGATTTTCTGGTAAATTTCGTAAATTCGTGATTCACAAAATTAATTTGGTTTGCATTTAATTTAGCCGATTTGAACATCGTAGCAATATTTTGTCATTCAAATTTGTTTCTTAACATTTGAATTCATTTAAATCTCATTCGAAAATATGTTGTATGCATTCTATTTAATTACGCGTTCCTTTTCATGAGATTGTCATTCAAATATAAATAAGAAAATCCGTGACTACGTAATTCTGACGTCCGTGCATTCGAATTAATTTCTGAGCGTAAATTTCACCCTTTGCAGACAAAACATGATATTGCATTTTGTGTGTCTTCAGTACGTTTGGTGAATACAAAGTGATTATAAATTTGTATTCCCTGATCTGTTTGTTTGGTGAAATTAATGTCAGTACAGCTATGTAAACATAATATGATACTCAAAAACAAACATGTGTAATCAGGGTCTTCTTTACTCATGAGGCCATGACATTTGACACATTTTCCAACATACTGAATTATACAGGCAACATGCCGAAGAATATAATAATTCATATGATTATTAACACGAACACGTATTTTACGGCATTTTTTTTTTCATTTTAAACAAAACAAATATATCATGTATCAAACTGGAAATTACCAATTGTTTAGTTTCACAGTGAACCGACTGACTTTAGGGGTGAGGAGCAAGATAATTTATTTGGGAAACACACTTTGTATTTCTTTATATGTAATACATAATGTTGTACATCTCATACAACTCATTAAATGTAAACTATACAACAAAATACACATTTTAAAATAGGTTGTATGGTGTTGGGCGACTTTGAGTGAAAATCTCTGTCATTTGAATGACCACGTGTGGATTTGAACGCTCCAAATTGTGGATTTGCGTTTGCTGGTGAATTTGATTTCTAATTGCGCAATTGATAAATTGAATGCTAAATGTAGTAAGCCACCTGACCAACAAACTAACTATCCAAACAAGAACAAATAACAGTACATTTTTTCAATCCGAATAGGATTTTTTCATTAATTTAAATTTTTTTTAAACTGGTATTTTAAAACATCGAACAAGGGCAATTAAATGTGTAAAAACAAAGAAACAAATTGTTACATTGATATTGCAACTTTAATGTTAAGACTTCAGTGTATATATTTTTCATGTTCAATCTCATGTTTGAATTAAGAAAATTAAATGTATGAAAACAAAGAAAGAATTATTTGTTTCTTTGTATTTATACAGGTGTACATTCAATGCAGGTGGTGTACATTAAATTTAAAAAATACAAATTCGGCCTATTGACTTTGTACACGATCTGTAAATAAATATTTACAAATCCGACCTATTGACTTTGTACACGATCTGTAAATAAATATTTACAAATCCGACCTATTGACTTTGTACGCGACCAGAAAATAAATATTTACAAATCCGGCCTATTGACTTTGTACGCGACCAGAAAATAAATATTTACAAATCCGCCCTATTGACTTTGTACGCGACCAGAAATAAATATTTACAAATCCGCCCTATTGACTTTGTACGCGACCAGAAAATAAATATTTACAAATCCGCCCTATTGACTTTGTACGCGACCAGAAAATAAATATTTACAAATCCGGCCTATTGACTTTGTACGCGACCAGAAAATAAATATTTACAAATCCGGCCTATTGACTTTGTACGCGACCAGAAAATAAATATTTACAAGTCCGGCCTATTGACTTTGTACGCGACCAGAAAATAAATATTTACAAATCCGCCCTATTGACTTTGTACGCGACCAGAAAATAAATATTTACAAGTCCGGCCTATTGACTTTGTACGCGACCAGAAAATAAATATTTACAAATCCGCCCTATTGACTTTGTACGCGACCAGAAAATAAATATTTACAAATCCGGCCTATTGACTTTGTACGCGACCAGAAAATAAATATTTACAAATCCGGCCTATTGACTTTGTACGCGACCAGAAAATAAATATTTACAAATCCGCCCTATTGACTTTGTACGCGACCAGAAAATAAATATTTACAAATCCGGCCTATTGACTTTGTACGCGACCAGAAAATAAATATTTACAAATCCGGCCTATTGACTTTGTACGCGACCAGAAAATAAATATTTACAAATCCGCCCTATTGACTTTGTACGCGACCAGAAAATAAATATTTACAAGTCCGGCCTATTGACTTTGTACGCGACCAGAAAATAAATATTTACAAGTCCGGCCTATTGACTTTGTACAGCAGTTCGTAAAACAAACGAGACATGGCAATGTATCAAGTATAACCAATATTAAATCCTTTCTGGACTAATATCATGCACTGCTCACTGATAAATCTGGTAAATATCACTGCGTTTCTGGTTCGCTATTTAGCTAAATACATCTACGGCCGCGAGAATAAGATGAATTGACTGAGAGCTGTACGTCGTAAGTTCATGGTGACAAGACTGTAATGTGACAAACTAAACGTTGGGCAGTTTGACTCTGTATATTACATTACATCCTCATTCAACTCATTCTCAAAATGTGATGCATTGGCTGGCTTTTCCCCGAACCACACAATAGTCACAAACTGTCAATAGCTTATAGCCGGAGATGCACAAAAGGGGCTCGACCCTTTTGTTGACCGCTCAGCTTATCCTATTCAAGTTCGTGGGAAAATCGCCCTCACTGACAAAAGAGGCAATGTGAAAAGAAGGAATATGTTTATGTATGTGTGGGATTTGTTTTGGGGGGCTTGGCTTTCAAAAAAATACTTACACCACCCGGCAAAGGCGTAATAATTTATATATTTGCTAATGTGTTATAATACTTCATAGCCGCTCTGATTTACTTGTCGATCACCCAAGTGATCACATGTTTTTTTTTTTATCATTTCTAATTCTATATGTTCTTTATTCTGTATTATTTTGTAAGACTTATAATATTCTTTCATTTCAGATACACACTGTTAATTATTGTTCACATTTCACTTTTTAACTGGAATGTAATATATTATTTAAACACTTGTTTAATGTTTTGATTATATTTCTATTCTTTACACAGTGCTTATTTTCATTTTCATCGAGCGAGTAGCTTTCTACATGTTCTAGGAAAACAATACAAATAAAGAAATTGATGAAAAGGATTGCGCACATTTCAAAGATGGTAGAAGAAATTGAATGTATAAACGCCTACATTTTACCTGTGTAGACGAAATCGAGTGCTCTTCATCCGATTTTCTAAGTTGAGTGGTGTTATTTTAATTCGGTTTGGCACAAGTTGGCAATTGCACAGTCCAAAAATCAAATTGAATACAGTTATAAATTGCATGCTATTAATGACCATGTGAGTGATATTTTGACGAAATTGGACGGGAAAACCTACATAAAAGTTTAACGGCCAGGGGACATTTTGACTTTTTAGAAAAATATAAGAAATGCTTATAGACTACTTTGAAACAAATCTAAATAGGTTTTTAAATAGTTGTTAATGATATCTCCATTGAATAGTTATTATACCAAAACATAAAACGTACAATTTTGTATATTAACAAATGGCTAAAATCAATGAGTTTTTATAGACCGCCCTCTTAAGTTGTAAAAGCTCTTTTAAAATGATAACAGGGTTTTAATTACTTAGTCGTTTTTAATTACGTATACCTTTCGAGCATGGTGGAGTTATAACTACTAGTTATAGCTCTGTATTAGTGTTAGTTTGTACCGTTAATGATGCAGGTTTTGAAGTAAGTTTGACCAATACCAAAATATCCCTTTAATAATAATTCAGGAATCAAAATCATAGACAATTAACATGGAAACCGTATAAATATGATTTATTTTAAAGAAGCTTAACAGAAGTGTATCTCTTGATTGAATGGATCATAGGCGTACCGGGAAGGGGGAGGGGGGTTGACCCCCCCCCCCCCCCTTTTACACTTTTAAAGTAGTCTCGACCATCATATAACCAATGGTCTCGGCCCCCTAAAAACTTAGTGGTCTTGGTCTCGGCCTCAACATTTCTGACGGATCTCGGACTTGGGTTCTAAAAATCTTCACCGACACCCCCTCGAAAATACTTGACCCACCCCCCCCCCCCCCCCCCTGAACAATCCTGGGTATGTCACATAGTCAAGTTTAGGTTAAGATGGCGCTTAAAACGTTATTTACTTGCAAAGTACATTATTTTAAAGACAATATTGACTCAGCATTAATTAAAATTACAGTCTACACAATTTCATTAATGCAGGTTTTACAATTGTTGCTATGCTCGCTATATTGATACTATATTTTAGCTAGCGTTTTGTTTAAACTTCCAGGTTTCTACAAAGTGCCCTTTCGTGTAAACTCATTATAGGCATGTATATTTTAAACTTAATTAAATTATAATGATAATGTTCAAGCCTTAGTTACTATACTAACATTATACTTTTGACCAGTACTGTATACTACACATGAAAAGAATAAAGAATGAAATAAACTTGATCTACAAGTTGCAGTTCACACCGGCTGCATACAAATAAACCCCTCAAAAAAAGTTCGGAAACTCAAGTTTGATCGATCATATCTCTCGTATTTTTTAATAAGAATACTCGAAATCGGTGACACAATAAAGCCTCATTATATACCTTTCAAACGGTGCATTATGTGTAGTGATTATGCAATTGGGGCGATTGCAGTAGCCCAGAGAATAGGGGGAGGCAAGAAGTGAAATGTCGCAAAATGGCCCTAATTCATTTAATTTACGAGTGCATGACTGTGTTGACCAGTTTTCTAAAGGTTAACATTCTATTGAATACTACCACCCTTTCCATTCATCAGAATTGTTGAATTTGATACCATTTTAATGGAAATTATCACTTCATTACGATGGCATATTAATCGTAAGGATTATGCAAATGGGGTGTGTGCAGCGAACCGGAATATGGAGATGGGTCGAGTGTGAAATCAGACAAAAAGATATGGAGTTGACAGAAAATCAGAGCGTTGCATTTTTTTCAACCGTTTGGGAGGATTTGTTAGCATTTCAAATAAAATATTCATGATCAAAATTGATATCAACGGAAAGTCCAACAACTCTTCTGTATGAAAATGTGAAATTTATAATGATTTTAGCAAAGGGCGGCTGCAGGGAGATAAATGTGGGGGAGCCTCAAAAGTGACCCATTTTGAAACGCTCTCATTTCAAGGCACAACTGAGTCACAATTCATGCGTTTTCAATTGAATTCTTCTCATTCATGGCCAACTCATTCAAGTCGCATTACATCCTCTACACAATGATAAACGATATCGACACAAATCAGATATCATATATATATATCACCATGTTTATAATAGGGGGTGTATATAAGCCATTTAAGTCCGCTTTTGTTCATTATGAACCACACTGTATATTTTATTTGGTCTTCAAACCGCATACAAATGTTACAAAGAAATGTGTCATCCATTAGCAAGAGAAAGCAATAACAACAATAATGCACTTCATTACAATTATAACAATTTCTACAAACATAAGCATTTACTTGTAGGCATGATCTTGTGCATGTCTACAAAACAAAAAAATGGTTATATACCTATTTGTTGCATATGGTCACATGGTGATATACACATGTGTAATTGAATTATTATTGTATGTGCATACCCTCTTTTAATTTCATTATATAGACATAAGTTAAATTTGTAGTAACCAAAATTTCTTGTTTACTAATACAAATGTAAACACAATTTGCCTTCAAAGATGTTAACAATTAGCCACTCACAACAGTGCGATAGATTAACAAGGAAAAGGGATCCAATACTCTATGAACATACACCCATTGTTACTCTTTACTCATTGTCTTACTGTATCTAATAATCAAATGTGATACTAAAACATGTAAATTGATAATAGTGTCTTCAAATATTTCAGCAATTAGCAGCAGGCGCGCCGGAAGCAGTTTTGGATTGGGGGGGGGGGGGGGGGGGGCAAAACCTCAAGGGGGCTCACAATTTGTGTGTGATGGGGCTCATGTCCAACCGCACTCTGGGTTGCCAACTTTGAGCCAGATGTGAGAGTAAGACATTGCGAGGGAGCGAGGCGACTGAGCGGGGGGAGGGTGTGGGAGGGGGGTGTCCCCCCTCCCACGGTAGGGAGCTTTTGCATTTTTGGACTTGAAATTGTGCAATCTGGTGCATACCTAGATAGGAAATTCGGCTGTATTTTGGAAACCGTGATATGATTTGATCGACCCGAAATTTTTCACGTAGAAAACAAATAATTGACACACTAATAAATATGTACCCCAAAACACACACACAACAACATAAACCATAATTATGCAACATTATGTATGATCCAACAACACACAGCCAATAATGAGTCCCGAGGAAGCGAAGCGCCTGAGGGCTGGTGCACATAGGCGCCGGAAGTGGGGTGGCAGGGGGTATCCCGATCCTACGGTAAGAAAGATCTTGCATTTATGGACTTGAAATTGTGCAATCTGGTGCATACCTAGATACGAAATTCGGGCTTAAGATTAACTGTATCTGGGAAAGCGTGTTATGATTTGATATATTTTTCACGAAGAAAACAAATAATTGACGCACTAATAAATATGCACCCAAACTCACACATAAATATTGTATTTAGTGTCATACACAGTTCCAACATGAACCATATGGCGCATGTATGATCCAACAACATAGCCTACAGGCAATAATGAATCCCGAGGGAGCGAAGCGACCGACCGGGCTTGGGCAGAGCCAGAGGGGGAGAGTTTGGGAGGGGGTATCCCCCTCCCACGGGGAAGATTTTGCATTTATAAACTTGAAATGGTGCAATTTGGTGCACTTCATGCCATACCTGTGAAGGAAATTTAGAATCCGAGTTAAACCAAAAAAGAATAAAATGTCCTTGCTCTCTTCAGATGTTTACAACAAACTGAGCAGCGAAAATTGAAAATGGATGTATAAACTATTTTTTGAACGTCAGCTCATACATTTGATTTTTGTTTTCCCACTCTTTTTTTTGGGGGGGAGGGGGGCTTTGGGGGGGGGGGGGGGCAAAATTGCGTTTTGCCCCCCCCCCCCCCCCACTTTTTGGATTGGGGGGGGGGGGGGGGGCGGCCGCCCCCCTGCCACCCCACTTCCGGCGCCTATGCATGTAGGTGTGAGGTTAATGACTATAAAGGACAGGGTAACACAGATTACAGACATCAAAGAGGTGGGGGGATGCATCCCCCTCATCCTCCGTTGTCTACGCCCCTGTTTGACGATATACGATGTTATGGAACCTGTTTTTTGTTATGGTACTTGATTATAACGCCCACTATCTTGTTTTCTTTTAGGTGGTCAATATACACTGTTTGATGAAATTCGTCTATAAAGTTCACTTGTTTATAGTGGCCACATATCTATTTTCCCTTGGGTGGTGAGCGTACAAACGATATTTTGGGACTTGTATATGGAGGTCACCTGATTGTAGCGGCCAATTAGTTTTCTCTTATACACAGGTTTCGTCTAGTAAAACCGCTGTGGCTAAATATCCATAGAGCTATAATTACAGCCCTATGGAATCTTTCATACGGTATGCAGGCGATGGCCATCACAGTGGTCAGTGTAGGCGATCGTTAGACCAAATGAGAATTAGACTAAATGGTCATTAGCCGAAATAGTGTTTAGACGAAATGGCATTAGACGACCTGCTTTTGTGGAAAATAGACCTATTGGTATTAGACGAAATGGTAATAGACCAAATGGTAATAGACTAAATGGATATTAGACCAAATGGTTATAGACCAAACGGTAATTAGACGAATTGCATATAGACCAAGTGAAGAGTAGCCTAACTGAGAATTAGACGAACTGGTATTAGACGAAGTGATAATAGACGAAACGAGGGGAAAAAAAGTAGACGAAGTGACAATTGGCCCATTTGGTGATTAGACGAAACGGCAATTGCCTAAATGGGCATTAGACCTAGTGATGATTAGACCAAATGGGTTGAGACGAAGTGGAGTTAGACGAACTGATGATTAGACCAAGCGGTATTAGACCAAGTGAATATAAACCGCTTCCTGTACCCTACGTGCATGGCGTACATGTTTTTTTCTTTTTCGGCGGAGGCTGTTTGCCACATATATTCTTCTTGTCTTTGAAAGTGAGCTTAAAGGGATAGTTGAGTTTTGGTAGAGAGGGCGCTAGACTACTTATTTTGTTGTGAGGTAATGAAAAACTAAGTGTAAAATTTGAAAGAGCATAATATTTAAATAATAAAATCATCTTTGTTTGATCAAAATCGGTTCAGAGACGGCTGAAATATCCATAAATATAACAATTTGTAATAAACCTGGGGCACCAGGTTTATTAGAGAATTTTGAACCAGCCGTTACAAATTCAAAAAAATGCTTCCTCTTTTCCAAAAGTTACAAAATAGGTATTTAAATAGTTGTTGGTTATTTCTCTATCTAATCACTATTTCAACAAAGCATCACATGCACAATATTTTATTCAAAATGGTTGAAACCGATGAGTGTTTAGAGAGCGCCCTCTTACGTTTTAACGGCTCTTTTTTAAATGATAACATGATCTTTACTACGTCATTTGTAATGTTGTGTTCCTTTCTAGTTATAACTATTAGTTTGTAATGTAATGATGCAGGTTTTGGTTACTAAAATTCAGTTTCACCAAAACTCAACTATCCCTTTAATGCGGTCGAAATTAGCTGATTTTCTCCCAAATGTGATGATTCCGCTAAAATATGAGGTCCTTTTAATTGTACCGGACGATAATGTGTGACACATTTATAAAATTGAATGAAAGTGTTACTTAAAATGGACAAGAAAACCTATAATATAAGTCTTCCCATCCATTTTCAAACAATCGACATTCAATTTCATTAATTGCTTAATTCAATTTCGTCTCGAGAAGTCAGTAACGTGCAATTGCTACATTTGATTTAGTCATTTATTATTTAATTTCGTCAATGACCATTCAACTTTAAAATTTGGTCATTCTATTTTGTCACAATATAAAATAAAAATATAAGCTACTATAGTTCAAATCGTTTTCAGATCTGATATTTATGCTTGCTATCATGTGTAATTTATTTTAAGCCTGTAAATGCGACACAAATATTGCGTGCAGTACTATGACATTCAAACACTCGATCGAGGTCGAATTAACAAGCCGCGTTATTTGCTTTCGAGTAAGGTTGATTGCTAGCTTCCTGTACCCTACGTGCATCATGACGTGTTTGTCCTGTTAGCTTGAGTTCCACCTCGGTGGAAATCAAGTGGTCACATTCTTTTCTGATGTTGACACTTTTATCTCTTCTGGCAACAATCCCATGCTGTTTTAACTGCCCCCTCCCCCCAGGCCTAGTGCTACCATAGAGATAATCTTCTCTGGGCTGCAGTAAACTGCATGGCCACTAGTCTATGTTTGCAGACCTCTTCATTCTTTATTGTATTAATACATGACCTATAAACATTCAGACAGCATGTCTATTTAAGTTGTCTGTAGCAGTTATCCTGCCTGTAGTGGCCACTAAACTAAACATGATTTCCCTGCAGAGAAAAAAATGGAATGATCATGTCTGCAGTGGCCATATGTTTCTAATTCTAAAAGTAAAACACCAGTCTCTATTGAGGCCAAAAACTAATCCAAGAGAGTAGCATTTATTAAACAATCATTCTGGTAAATGTGCAGTGAAAGATTTTAGCAATGTTTTCCCCCAGAATGAGAATTCTCTCTCCCAGTCTCTTTTATACACACATTTAAAGTGTTCTACATCATTCTCGCAAACCTTATATAAACACACTCACACAACCAATGACATAACCTACAGTATACTTTTACTGAGTTTAATTACTAAGACTAACACTATAAGACTTCTGGTCTAGCTCGGGTCCACTGGCCAACGACCTTGGCATACCTCCTCTCTTTCTCCTCACTTTCTCCTCTTGCTGCCAGTAAATTGAGACATCAGCGCCGAGGGGCTAGTGATAAGAGCGAACAGGGATCAAATAAATTCCCCAAGGTCCAATCTGAACTAGCTTGACAGTGGAAAACCCACACCGCTCGCCAGCGCTGAGGAGAGGTATTCCCCTAACTACTGTGTAACCTAATGGGCGTACATTTTTTTTTCTTTTCGGGCGGAGGCTGTTTGCCACATACATCCTTCTTGTCTTTGAAAGCGAGCTAAATGTGGCCGAAATTAGCTGATTTTCTCCCAAATGTGATGATTTCGCTCAAATATGAGATCCCTTTTCTCTTCGAATATCACTGTTTGCATAGTACCTTATAAAGTACATTCATATAGAATTAAAATTGTAATAACTACAATTTATATATATTTTTAATGAAATACCAGTACACAAGAAGGCCCTCATGCCCTTGAGACTCAAGTTACTCGTGGCAGGACGATGTCTGAAAGAAAAAAATCGAAAGAGGTTGAACCATGAACCTACTGGTTGAACTAACTCTTTGTTTGCAAACGATTAAGTTACATCCCACATTATTTACTCTCGAGTACAGGTGCAGACGGTTGCGTGACTACACTGTACGCAGCGAGGTCTTCCCACCTCTCTGCTGTACGTGTGCCATAAATATTGTCACCCCTTTGATAATTGTTACTGCCATAGGCGCCGGAAGTGGGGTGGCAGGGGGGCGGCCGCCCCCCCCCCCCCCCCCCCCCCCATCCAAAAAGAGGGAGAGGGTTTGGGAGGGGGTATCCCCCTCCCACAGGGAAGATTTTTCATTTCTAAACTTGAAATGGTGCAATTTGGTGCACTTCATGCCATACCTGGAAGGAAATTTAGAATCCGAGTTAAACAAAAAAAGAATAAAATGTCTATGCTCTCATCAGATGTTTACAACAAACTGAAATAAACTGTTCGCGCGCGAAGCACGCAGCGTAAATTGAAAATGGATGTATAAACTAATTTTTGAACGTCAGCTCATACATTTGATTTTGTCTTTCCCACTCTTTTTTTTTTTGGGGGGGGGGGGGGAGGGGGGGGCTTTTTTTTTTGGGGGGGGGGGGGG
>JBAMJV010002731.1:0-79929 GCA_037951105.1 Echinarachnius parma | reverse complement strand
CTGTGACCTTTGACCGCATGACCCTAAAATCTAATCAGTTTATCTGCTCCTCAAGATACGTACATGTACCAAATCTGTCAATCGGTTCTTGAGATAAAGCGATCACGAGGACGGGACGTACGGACTGACGGACAAACAACCCGAAAACATAATGCCTCCGGCCACTTCGTTGCAGAGGCATAACAATCATGTGGCATTCATTTGCATTACTAGCTACCATGATGGTCTTTGAACAAGAATACTAACTAGCTTCCATGATGGTCTTGAAACAAGCATACTTACTAGGTACCATGATGGTCTTTGAACAAGAATACTTACTAGCTTCCATGATGGTCTTGTAACAAGAATACTTACTAGCTTCCATGATGGTCTTGAAACAAGCATACTTACTAGGTACCATGATGGTCTTGAAACAAGAATACTTACTAGGTACCATGATGGTCTTGAAACAAGAATACTTACTAGCTTCCATGATGGTCTTGAAACAAGAATACTTACTAGGTACCATGATGGTCTTGAAACAAGAATACTTACTAGGTACCATGATGGTCTTGAAACAAGAATACTTACTAGCTTCCATGATGGTCTTGTAACAAGAATACTTACTAGCTTCCATGATGGTCTTGAAACAAGCATACTTACTAGCTTCCATGATGGTCTTGTAACAAGAATACTTACTAGCTTCCATGATGGTCTTGAAACAAGCATACTTACTAGGTACCATGATGGTCTTGAAACAAGAATACTTACTAGCTACCATGATGGTCTTGGAGTTCCCTCCCAAGCTATCCTTTAGGAGCCAAGTGAGGACCGAGTCTCTGTACGGGATGAAGAGGGCCTTTCTCCTGCCTCCGCCAGGACTACTTAATGCAGAACTCGCATCAGCTAAAAAACAAAAACAGAATGGCATTGCCTTTGCATAAATATAATCATAACATTTAACATTTTGTGTAAAACAGGAATATCAAATTTAGTCTTCGCAAACTCCAAAAATCATTGTAATTCATAGTCACCAGGAGTATAATTTTGTATTAAACTTTTTTTTCCCCCAGTCAATATATCCCTTGAAAATTGTACAAAAACCATGAAACTATAAAATAAACCTTACGATGGTTAGCAAATTCTGAATAAATATATATGTTATTAAACGTGCTTTGGAACACAATTTTACACAAAATGATAATTATAATGTCAATTTAAAGATACAGTATGATCAAGTTATTCAGGAAAATGTAATTTTTATGACGATTGATTTTAATACGTGGCTGTCATCATTTTTCATGGCGGTGATTATCATCTGATGAAAGGGATTCCAAACATTAATACATGGTAATTACCAGTGTTGGGTCCAAGAACAGAGGGTCCGAGATCAAGATCAAGATCAAGATCAGACAGTCCGAGATCAAGATCAAGACCAAGATCCGCAGCTCAAGATCAAAATCAGAACCTCTGAGATCAAGATCAGTAATGTCCGAGATCAAGAACAAGATCGAGATTACTGATGCCAATCTCGAGATCAAGATAGATCAGACAGTCCGAGATCAAGATCAAGACCAAGAACCTCAAGATCGAGATCAGAACCTCTGAGATCGAGATTACTGATGCCGATCTCGAGACTGGTCTCAAGATCGATCTCGAGATACCCAACACTGGTAATTACTTTGTACTGTCCATGACAGTCCATTGCTAGTATGTCTATGCTGATATGCATGCAAAGTTCATTGTGCACATCGTTAAAAAGCTATAAATTAGAAATCAGGAAATTCACATCAAATAGCTGTTGTCTCCATAACAACTTAGTATGCTCAGGCAGTTGATGAGCACCTGTACACTTGTAAGTGCGCTAGTAAGCCTGATCACAGAAGTGTGCAGAATGGTATTGTGGTAGTGTGAAAACGTACGAGTGGTTATACAGTGTGTTTGATTTTTCATCATGGAAACTGCTCACGTGTGTGTGTGTGTCTGTGTTTGTGTGCGTGTGCATATCCCCGGTTTCCGAACAGGGGGGTATAGTGCTTCAGGGATCGTCTTAAGTGCTGTACTGCATGTTATTATGATTTTTTAAGGATATCCCTTATATGCCCGTTTTGCATGTTTTTTGACATAGTGGGTGTATAAATGTGTGTGTGTGTATGCAAGAGAATGTGTGTGTATTTTTAAACCCGCCAATTGGGCATATCGCCATGTTTACACACCAGCAAACCGGGGACAAGCCAAACATCATTAAACAAACGGGCATATCCCCGTTTGAAGGTGTTTATAACATTGAAAAAAAACATATCCCCGATTGAAGGCTCTTACAAGTATGTGTGTGTGTGTGTGTGTGTGTGTATGTGTGTGGAGGGGGGGGGGGATAATATTGAATGACTCAACTAATGGGCTCTACATGCTACATGTTGAAACCTTTGGGGGAACATACATTTTTGGTTAATGCTCTTTTTCGAAAATAGATCTGACAGATATAAATTAAATAGCTAATCAAATGACCTTTCTTGATTGATGGATTCAAACCTATATGCCTCAGTGATCTGCAGGGATGCCACTGCTCCATGTCTGCATGACAGTATCCTCACAGATCACCTCAGCAAGGTTAGTTGTATATCATTACCTAAGAAGTCAATTACATGCTTACAACCACTGACCTAGTGCTGCTATGACATTGCCCAACGTAACCAGAGATTTGTTGATGTTTGCTCCTTCCTTCAGCCTCTCTCCCGTGGCTCCAGTAGCATTGGCTCTTTCACTGCAAGACACACACACAGTCACGTCATCAAATCACAGGTCATTTGTGGCCTCACAGTTCTTTCATGTGAACGATCGGAGATGCAATCTTATATCAATTCTCACTCTTTTCACTAGGTATAAAACATTGTTCTTTTTCTATGAAAATATCAGATTTCATTTGGAGGATTTTTTACAATTATATTGGTACATGATTGAAGTCTCAAATATCACTTTTGGAAAAATCTTAAAAGTAAATGGATCAAGGGACTTAGTAACATTGTCCAAATCCTCAAAACTTACTTGGAACTCTAGTGGTTCTCACAAACCTTGTCACACCGTATGTCCAAAAAAAATTACAATCAGACTTTCTGCAACGATAACTTTAAAGATAGTAGATCAATCATAATGTTTTTTCAGGGTATGAAACTATAACTTACTACCTACATCTTTCAGAAAACTCTATTCGATTTGCTTCAGTAGTCATGGAGAATGGGGGATCTATGTAAATCATGTCATGGGTCCATTTCTTCCAAGTTTGACACTTGTATGCTCTTGGCACCCATATGAATGGAAATATTTTGCTCACAACTGTCGGGGCAACTAACAAATTAATTCAAATTCTGTGCATACCTTTACATCAAGGGTGTGTGTACTCGTGTGAGGTTTTGTTGTTGAAAGATGTATTGATCTTGGTAAATCTTGGGGATCTTGGTAAATCATGTCAGATGTCCCTTCCCTCCAGGTTTTGTAAGAAGACGCGTTGTCCATTGTGTTCATGCCTTAAAATTACAAAGTTGTTCATTGTGTTCTCGCACAACATATCTTTTGAGAAAGTTACTGCATGTTTCATTTCATTTTGAACTAACAAATAAATAATGCATGAAATGAAGTAAAAGGGAATCATATTTATGAGTTTTGCAAACATTGGTAAGGTGTGAAAATGAATGATTAAATAGAGGAAATTAAATCATTAACTCATGGAAGACTTGATTTGAGCTCTTCCTCCTTTATGGCTTTCTCTTATCTGTTTTTTGCTGTTGAGAGATCAATACATCTTTCAACAACAAGACCTCACACGAGTACACACCATTGATATAAAGGTAAGCACAGAATTTGAATTAATTTGTTAGTTGCCCTGACAGTTGTGAGCAAAGTATTTCCATTCATATGGGTGCCAAGAGCATCCAAGTGTCAAACTTGGAATAAACGGACCCATGACATAATTTACAAAGATCCACCATTTTCCATGACCACTGAAGCAAATCGAATAGGAATTTCCGCAAAATGTAAGTTATCTACTATCTTCAAAGTTATTGTTGCAGAAAGTCAGATTGTAATTTTTTGGGGGACATACATGTACGGTATTCATATCAACAATAAAAGCACGGCACAGGTTTCGATTTTTCAATTTTCCATTTCGTTCAAAAGATATTTACGATTCAAGTGTTCAGATGTTCAACTATCTACGGGATTATTTGAGCCGTGTACAAAGTAAGTGCAATGAGTTAGTGAATATCACTTTGCATTTTTGCCCATGACTCGGCCAAAAAACATCCAATTAACATGAAATTTTCACACATTACTTTGTGGGCATATCGGATCACACCAATACACATTTTTAATCACTCATCACTTTTTGCACTTGTCAGCAAAGTTACTAGATCCCTTTAAGCGGGGACTAAAGTTGTACCACTGATGACAATTAGGTTTACCGCTCACCTTCCAGCCAGGTCCACAAGGTTGATCTTGCTCACAGTCTCACTAGGCATGTCATCAATGTACTTTGCCTGCAATATAACAACAAAACATGTCAACTAGGCATGTCATCAATGTACTTTGCCTGCAATATAACAACAAAACATGTCAACTAGGCATGTCATCAATATACTTTGCCTGCAATATAACAACAAAACATGTCAACTAGGCAAGTCAGCAATGTACTTTGCCTGCAATATAACAACAAAACATGTCAACTATGCATGTCAGCAATGTACTTTGCCTGCAATATAACAACAAAACATGTCAACTATGCATGTCAGCTTTGTACTTTGCCTGCAATATAACAAATCATGTCAACTATGCATGTCAGCAATGTACTTTGCCTGCAATATAACAACAAAACATGTCAACTAGGCAAGTCAGCAATGTACTTTGCCTGCAATATAACAACAAAACATGTCAACTATGCATGTCAGCAATGTACTTTGCCTGCAATATAACCACAAAACATGTCAACTATGCATGTCAGCTTTGTACTTTGCCTGCAATATAACAAAACATGTCCACTATGCATGTCAGCTTTGTACTTTGCCTGCAATATAACAACAAATCATGTCAACTATGCATGTCAGCAATGTACTTTGCCTGCAATATAACAACAAAACATGTCAACTAGGCAAGTCAACAATGTACTTTGCCTGCAATATAACAACAAAACATGTCAACTATGCATGTCAGCAATGTACTTTGCCTGCAATATAACAACAAAACATGTCAACTAGGCATGTCAGCAATGTACTTTGTCTGTAATATAACAAAACATGTCAACTAGGCAAGTCAACAATGTACTTTGCCTGCAATATAACAACAAAACATGTCAACTATGCATGTCAGCAATGTACTTTGCCTGCAATATAACAACAAAACATGTCAACTAGGCATGTCAGCAATGTACTTTGCCTGCAATATAACAACAAAACATGTCAACTAGGCATGTCAGCAATGTACTTTGCCTGCAATATAACAACAAAACATGTCAGCTTTGTACTTTGTCTGTAATATAACAAAACATGTCAACTAGGCATGTCAGCTATGTACTTTGCCTGCAATATAACAACAAAACATGTCAACTATGCATGTCAGCGATGAACTTTGAAATGCTTCAGCTGACTTTTACCTATGAAATGAAAGAAGACATGCCCCTTCTCAATAATATAGCAAGAGCTGTGTCTTCATTATTTAAAATTAAAAAAACTGTAGGCAAGACTTGCTTGTTCTTTAGTACTATGGTCTTACCTGTGTGAATGTAATGGTGAAGATAGCATGGGATCTACTGCTGGTATCATTCATATTTGTTGCCGCTGTTGTTCTGTTGGGAGTAATGAAACAAAGCCATTGAATAGCTTGCAGGTTATCATGATTCAGATGCCACTTTGTTTACACTATTCGTACTTGTATATTCAGACAATAGCACACAAAGTGTATTATCTACATGCAGAGATGCCAACCTCTTGACACAAAAAAAAACAGACTGAATAGCCTAAAAAATCAGATTTTGGAGAGAAAAATCAGATTTTCACAAAAACTCAACACTACCACTGGCCCGTTGGCCCGGGGCTTGTAAAATGTCAGGAAAATGTTTTACTGGTAAGAACGGGCAAGCACAATGTTTGCTCTTTCATTACATTTAATGAGCAGCCATCCTCGACGAAAAAAAAAAAATCATATTTTGTTCGCGAAGCCAATTTGTGAAACAAAAATACTCTATATGTTTGCGTTAATATAAAAGTTGGTTCAGTCGATCACACAACGTTTTATGTGTTTGTTTTGTTTAGAACTTAGTGATATATTTAAAATACCGAACAGAAGTAATAGTTTATCAGGGTTCAACGTAGTTCTTTTTGGCCATTTTCTGACCGTTACTATAGAATGGAAGAAAACAAATTAAAAAAAAGAAAAATAAACTAGATAGATCTTCGACTGCGCGCAGTCGAAAATTATGCCTCCGCTATCACGCGATTTCAATATCAAGCCCAAATTAATGTGCACTGAATTAATTTCGTTTAATTTTTCATATTGAGTCCTGTGACCTTGACCATATGACCCCAAGCTTTGATGGCTACATTGGCTCCCTAAGAAACATTCAGGTACCAAGTTTGATTGAAATCTGACATTCAGTGATTGAAATGTTGCCATTACAAGCCATTTTTGCATATATTGAGTCCTGTGACCTTGACCTTTGACCTCATGACCCCCAAAATATAATCTGATCATTGATACCCCGATGTGTACACTCATACCAAGTTTGAAATTGATCCGTCAACCGGTTCTTGAGATATCACGAGAACGAGGCATTTTTGCACATATATTGAGTCCTGTGACCTTGACCTTTGACCTCATGAACCCAAAATCTAACCAGATCATTGCCACCCCAATATGTACACTCATACCAAGTTTGAAATTGTTCTGTTAACCGGTTCTTGAGATATCGCGAGAACAAGGAATTTTTGCACATATATCGAGTCCTGTGACCTTGACCTTTGAACTTATGAACACCAAAATCTAATCAGATCATTATCACCCCAATATGTACATTCAAGCCAAGTTTGAAGTTGATCCGTCAACCGGTTCTTGAGATATCGCGAGAACGAGGCATTTTTGCATATATATTGAGTCCTGTGACCTTGACCTTTGACCTCATGACCCCTAAAATCTAATCAGATCATTGTCACCCCAATATGTACCCTCATACCAAGTTTGAAATTGATCAGTCAACCGGTTCTTGAGGTATCGCGAGAACGAAAACGGGACGTACGTACGGACGTACGTACAGACGTACGTACGGACGTACGTACAGACGTACGTACGGACGGACGGACGGACGTACGTACAGACGTACGTACGGACGGACGGACAACCCGAAAACATAATGCCTCCGGCCACTTTGTTGGCGGAGGCATAAAAAATAGAAAACGCACTGTCGTATTTTCATCAACAAAACGTCCTAAATACGATAAAATCGTACTAGTTGGCATCTCTGTACATGTATTCTAACATCCAAAGATATTCTAGTTAACTTTTCATGTAAGGTGTACAATCATGTTTTCTTCCATTTATGGTTGCTTGCTAAGCCTGCAAAATTTCATATTGTCATTGCTTATCTTTTTATTTTTTTATCATATTTTATTTATTTAATGTTTTTTATATATTTGTTTATTTTTTGAATTAATATTATTATTTTATTTTATTGTATTTTTTATTTTTATTTTATTTTATATATATATATATATATATATATATATTTTTTTGGGGGGGTTGTACTATATTTCTGACTGTTTATATAGTGGGTATACATTGTCAAGATGCATGATTCTTATAAAGCATGTTTAGTCCTATGTTCAGTTCATGCCCTGATCATTAAGTGGGATGTGTATTTGCCAACCTAGATTCTTATTACTACCACTGTATTTAATATCATTAATCTTAGGTTGTACTTTTAAACTCGTTGCTTACAGGAACCGGGTGGGCTATGCTGCCTATGCACAACGTCTATTGGGATCGCAGAATCTCGAAGTGAACAGTTTAAGCACATATTTTGTTTATAAGGATACTGGTTGAGTAATCAATGGCCCTTTTAGATTTAGAATCAAACAGTCACACATAAACATTAACTAGTTTACTGGCAAAAAAACATGATATAAATAAAACATACTGACAGTAAACGTACACTGTACAAGCACAAACGATGTCCAATAATGGGATGAATAAGGATCGAAGTAAAATAATACCTTTGCTGATTGCCTTTGTCCATCAGTGCCTTCACATCATAGTAATCTGACACAATATGTTTGGACAGGTCTGTCAAACGGCAAGAGAAACAGAACAAAAGTTACAGATTATTCTAGGAAATAGTATGAAATGAATTGCTAAGTATTAATTTGAACACTGTTCAGTAAAACCAATTATTCAATGCATGCTGGTTCTCTAAAATAGACATCAGTAAACTACTTGCTGAGGGAAGTTCAGACTAGAGTTAAACCAATCTGCTACACTTCAGAAGGTTCAGAGAGTAATTATAATGCAAGTAGGCAACAAAGAAAAATCTCCTACTTGCACTAACAATTAAGAAACCAAAGTTTGATGATAACATCCTTCTTATTATTAAGTAGCACTGCTGTTCTGGCCATTTCACACTAGATTTAGTAAGCGCGTTCTAAAACCCGCAAAAATATAGGTGCGATTTTCAGTGCATAGATTGTTAATGTGTGATGATGAATGCATTTGGAACATATGGTGCCTCATGTGTTGGTATGTAGGCGTATGTGGTGGGGGAGTGTATAAGCTCTAGTTTTGAACATGTATGCACATGATGTATAGTCAGAAACTTTTCAATTTGCGCGACATCCAAGTTCACACAGTAACATTTGTATCTTGTATACTTTGGTTGTATTTAATAAATGGATTAAAAAAAAAAAAAAATAGAATAAAATAAAATAACCCATGAATGTCATTTTGTGTTGCCCAGCGCGTAAAATTGATAATACGAAATAAGAACATTTTTAGATCATCAATACAGGGTGGCCCCCCCAAAAAAACGGAACGGGGCACTTCCCAAAATAAAGTATCAAAATGATTATGTCCATCAGATAGGGTGTCTTTTCCAATGAAAAAAAATACCAAGAATAGTAATTTTGGTTGTGTAGTTTTTGTTTTAGGGGACTTTGAGTGACACCATGTCAGGTTCCCTTTTTTGTCAATTTTTACCAAGTCAGTGTGTACTAAATCGCACTTACTGCCCGTCATACCTTCGAGCATGCGAGCAATCCGCACGCCATTGTTAGCGTGCATTCAGCTGTGTGCCGAGAAAATGGGAATAGTTGCTCGATGATGGCAAAAATGGGAACCTGACATGGTCTAACTTAAGACGTCCTACAACACAAGATACTCGTCCAAAATGACTGTTCTTGGTATTGTTTTTCATTTGAAAGGACACTCGATCCTGTGGACACAATCATTTTGTTACTTTAATTTGGGAAGTGCCTCGTTCCATTTTTTGGGGGCCACCCTGTATATTGGTATCTTAAAAGCCCAGCTAAATTCTTAACATTTATACCCCATTCGTTATGATCAAGCCATGATTCAATGTGCAGCACATAGGATTATCTGGCAAGCTACAAATATTTGTTAACATTGGGGGTCATTTGAGCAATTATTGCACCATATTTCATTGCAAATGCTTTAAAGGGACATTCCCTCTTTTGCAAGCCAAATTTCAAAAGTTGCGAGGTTATTGTCTTATATGAAAGAAAATGTCACTTAATGGCATGCCTGAAAAAATTAGAGCTTGAAATCTCTTTTTCGTGGAGTTATAGCCCTCAAAATAATAAAACGACAGGTAGCGTCCAATTGTGCATTATATGTGTATTCACCCGGTGATAAAGTTCGCTCACGGATCCCACAGAGTACCATATCTCTATGCGTGACCCCTACGTGACCCGCGCTAGCTACGTGACCCACGCATAGATAACAACAGCTGGGCGAATACCAGGCAAAATAACCAAACCTCGCTTAAACTGACTACATGTAATGATATATTCTTCATTTTTTAGATCTTTTCCCCATGACATACCTTTACAAATGTCGGCTTCACAATACCTTTACAAGAATAAGTACAATATTGTTGTAATATTATGCTAAATCAGTTAAACTCCTTTATTGACCGATATATAGTTTGATGGAGGGACGCATTCGTTTTTCATTCGTAGAATCCAAATTACAGGGCTGTTCGATCTGATTTTTTGGGGGTATGTTACATTCATCCCCATCCGTCAACTGGAAACTGTTCAGACGTTTTGTAAAAGAGGACCTGTCCCTTTAAAAGCGATCCATTAGCTTTGTCAAATTCAACCAAAATCATTATGAACTTTTACATTTCTCTTACACCTTGTTCATCTTGTGGTAATAGAAGAATGAAACGGGTTTTGATTTTTTAAATATTTCCCTAATTATGAAGATGTTTATGATTGAATGAAGAGCTTTCCAAGAATGCTTTCTCATTGTAGTCAAAGTCAGTGGGCAGTATGTGATCATCAATGTTCACAATATAAATATCACTTTGGGGGAACAAATCTTGTGATATTAATAGATCTCTTTAAGAACATGACTTGTAGATAATGGGGCAAAGACTTAGTTTCTATGTATTGTTTTTGTTAAAGAGTTGCAGCGGACAATAGCCTCTTAACTCTATGTTGTGGGAAATAGATCAACAAACCTTGCACGTAGGGACCATCTCTAGGGTGCTCCCGAACCCGCAGAGTGTGCTCTCTTCTAGATTTCAGCAAATCTCGCACACGTTCACAATAAATCTCAAGATAGCTGGAGGCAGAAGACAAGAGGAACAATCATGTGATACTTATTACTTCAGTATTTCTGTATGCTACAATATTTGCATGTTAACTTTGTACATTTGCCACATTGTGGGCTCAAATGGAAGCCAAACACAGGCTTTTTCACTATGCTATTGCTGATAAGTGCATAATTCCGGTCACTTCTAGTCGGATATTTCCTCTTGGATATCACTTAAAAATAATCAATGTTTTGTAGTCCACTATCATCTGTTTGGACTGACCACTGGAGGCTGCCATCTTTCCAATGATTCTGCATACCACGTCATCTGAGCATGCACTAGCAAAAAGGGTGATAATGTAAACATTCAAGATTGGTCTCTTGCTATGTCAGTGGTTAAGAAAACATTTTTTTGTTCATGTAAGCTCAGATGACGTGGCATTTCAGTTTTTTTTTAACATGGCAGCCCCCAGTGGTCAGTCAAAGCAGATGATAGTTGTCTCAATAACTCTGATTATTCCCATTACCGGTGCTACCTTAGAGGAAATATATTCCTAAAAGTGACAGGACTTAATGTGCACTTATAAATTACAGTAAGGGAAATGCAAACATGTGGCTTCACTTTAAAGGTTGGCTGACAAGAAAACTACCTAAAAATTGTGTTTTACTGTATCTGAGGTAGATTTTCATGAAGATTACTAATAAAAACATATTTTCCGCGTCGGAAAACCCAGTAAAATAAAAAAAAAAAATCAACTTTTAAATTCACTTTAGTAATCCCTGTAAATTTCCGGGCGAAGAAAAATGACGTCATCTTTGTGACGTCACATGCAGGCAATCGCAGTATAGCTCGGTCATAGACGTACACGCTGAGTGCAATACTCATGTTGACAGAGAGATATAATTTTGATTTTGTTCAATATTTGCAAACATTTGTTAAAGTTTATATCATGGACGATCTACACTCAGATGTGTTGCTGCAAGCTGCTATAATTCATTTCTTAGGAACTTTCAGTTAAGCCTCAATTTACAAGCAAAAACGAGTTTGTTTTACTAGCAAGTCATAGGCTCTGCATGTAAACCATGCACGTTCCTCCGTGTTGTAGTCTGCTTGTGATGTCATGATCCGGGTTGCACGTGCGCACATTCCCGCTCCGCTATAAATAACTTTTTTAGCAGTATGGAACGCCGATGCGAAAACAAGCAAAAAAGTTGCATGAAATTTACCTTTTTTGCCCAACTTGAGGATTTCTTTGAAAAAAAGAGTGTGGTATATCAATATAGGCACATATTTAAAGCTATAAACCTGAATCAAAGCCGGGATTTCACCATACTTTAAGTAATTTGGCACACGTAATATGTGATGAACAACATAATATGGATATCCTATGTGTTTGGATCAATCACAAAGACAGAAGAGCTGAAGATGGACTGTGATGAAAAAGCTCGGCACAGACAGAGATAATTGATGAAAAGTGAAAACAATTGAAAATTTGCTACATAAACCAACTAACCTGACTTCTGTTCTGTATGAAACATCATCATCAGACTCAATTCTGGCAAAAAGTCCCTAGGAGAAAGAAATGACATAAAACAAACAAATAAATCTCAATTACCTCTGAGTGGCATGCTTTCTTCATAAATGCATCTTCTGTCAATAATAAGGAAAAGAGGTCAGGAAAGTCATCTATTCTGAAGTAAAGTTATAACAATAATTATCTGTAGAATTCATACCTAAAAATAAATCTTTGAATTTGCTCTCTTAAAGAGATCATATATGTATATGCTAAGACAGATAAAGTAATTCATTTTTGTTTAATAATAATTTTGAAACAGGCCACTTCACAGTAAATAAGTACTGATGTGGGGCATTGATATGTGCCTATTTTTCCATCATACATTGATCCCAAACTGAATTTAATTGCTGAAAGCTAATGAAGGAGAGATACTTTACCAAGAATGTGTATTGAACCAGTCATGCAGAAATTGAAATGTCTACTTTAAATTTGAAGTGAATGTACTAGTTGTTCGCTAAAAAGTGACAAAGAGATAAATTGTTTTGATTTGTTATAAGAGATCATTAAATTCAAATAAATTTACTTATTACTCTGATACATGCCTCCACTATCAACGCTATAACAAGGACTGCCAACACTGTTTAATTTATGTCCGTCCTTATTACACATGGTTAAGACACTGTGAAAAAAAGGGATTTGTTCTATGCATTAGGCGATCTTACCTCACATATCCTGGGAATGAGGCCTTGGCACTCCTGAGGATGACAGGTGACATAACCAGAGAGAGAGACGGGAAAATAAACAAATGTTCAATGAACAGTTAACACCAACTCTACATAAGGAACATATCTTATCTTTAAAGTGATCTACATGTAGTAACATTGTCCAAATCCTCAAAATCCAAATGGAATTCTAGAGGTTCCCTCATACCTTGTTGTATTTGTATCAACAATAGAAGCATGGGAAAGGTTTGGGTTTTTTAAATTTCCCTTTCGTTAAAAGATATTAACAGTTAAAGTAGGCCTGAGTCATCACGGATATTTTATAAACCGGGTTCCGATTAAGGCTGAGTCATGTCGGTAATTGTCGGAACCGGGTCCCGATAAACTTTTACCGGTCGGGAACCGGTATCCCGATAAATTTTTACCGTCGAAACTCAACCGGTAAAATCACGCAATCGTGCACGCATCGGCAAAATGCACTGTTTGGGGCTTATATTGCTCTTTTTATATGCAAATAACATAATAAATACTGAGACTTTAATGGATTTACATATCAATCTTTACGGGAAAATAGTTACAGTATCCAGAATTAACTCAGTTTCGCATGAAAAGTTTTTTTTTTTTCGAAGTAAATTCATCGTTTGTTCACCATTGCCCATCGCAACACGGTTCACAGAAACTTAGCCCGCTAGTCTGGGGGAAACATCACATGTACGATCGCTTGTGACTGTGAGCCACTGCATGCCCTTAAAAAGTGGCTATAAATTAGCCTTTTCGCTATCAACACCATTTTGATATTCTACTTACATGATTTCGAATGGCGTTTGACAGCCGAACAGAAAAAAAAGAGCCCCGAAACAATGAAAACAACTACTCAAAACATCGATAAAAAACGACTACATCGCTCCAATTCGCTCGTATACCCTGTGTGCAAGTTACGGGGTCTCTTTTCTTGCGCAAGATCCATCCGCCGGGGACTTCCCCAATTCCTGGCGGATGGATCTTGCCGATAGAGGGCGGACTGGAACATAGTTCCACCGGCCCAGCGTAACTTGCACACAGGGTATACGAGCGAATGGGAGCGATGTAGTCGTTTTTTATCGATGTTTTGAGTAGTTGTTTTCATTGTTTTGGGGCTCATTTTTGTTTCTGTTCGGCTGTCAAACGCCATGAAATCATGTAAGTAGAATATCAAAACATTTTTAAATGGTGCAAATGACCAAAAAACGTATTTTGAGCCACTTTTTGAATGCACTGGCTCATCAGCTGGATCATACAAAGATCCATCAGACAACTCCCCTGGAGTATCGGACTAACATTGTGTGCACATCCGCCGACAATATCGTTCAAATGACTAGCAATTTTGCGCTTCCTGTTCAATTTCTGACTGTCAAACGAAGTAATGAACCAAGAATTTCTCGAAAATAACCACTCTTTAAAGTAAATGATATCAATTGCTCCGTTTTTATTTGAATTCCGCTACATTATTGTGATAATCTTAATTTCTTTTTTAACATTTTATTTTTTTAATTTTTTTTTCGGGGCACTGTTTCCCGATATACCGAACCGGGTCCCGATTGAAACGGTCGGTAACCGGTGTGATCGACCGAACCGACTCAGCCTTAGTTCCGATCGACTTGCAACGGTCGGAACCCAGTGCCCCTGTAGTGTCGTGGGAAACACACTGGCCTAGGCGCGCACCCATTTGTGTTTACTACTTGAAGGAAAATTTAGCAATGTATATAATTTCTCATATTCAAAAAAGTGATTAGTAAAAAATTAGGTCATGTATATTCATGAGCAGTAACACACTGCTGCTCATAAGCTAATTTTTGACTAACCACTTTTTTTTTAAATGAGAAAATTGTATATAATATGCTGATAAATGCTACTTTAAGTAGTAAGCACTTAGAGGCGCCTTAGACCAGTGTCGTATGTATTCCAACGACACTACAGGGTGTCTTTAAAAAACTAAAAAACAAAACAAAACAAACAACCGTGACCCGATGGTGACGGTCGGAACCCGGTGTGACCGACCGAACCGACTCAGCCTTAAGTTAAAGTGTTCAGATGTTAACCCCTTGACTACGGGATCTGGGTGGGTTGTGTACAAAGTCTATGGAGATTTCAGAATCTCGAAGGGAACGGGTTAAACTATCCACTGAATAGTTGTAACCGTGTACAAAGACAGTGCAACGAGTTATTGAATATCACTTTGCATTTCTGCTCATTACTCAGCCATATACCATCCATTTAACTTGAAATGTTCACACAATACCCAGTGGACATATCTGAAAACAACAATATATATATATATATATCACATTACTCCAATCCTAAAGCAGCACCACTGGCTTCCAGTCCAGAAAAGGATTGAATACAAACTCCTAACACTTGTATTTAAGGCACTCAATAACATTGCACCCAAGTACCTACAAGATCTCCTCACCATGAAGTCATCCCATTACGCACTCCGCTCTGCTTCTTCACCCATCCTTGAAGTCCCTAGAACCAGAACCGCGTACGGTGATCGTGCATTCGCGCATGTTGCCCCTGTCCTATGGAATAGATTACCCATTTACATTTGTAATGCTCAGTGCCTGGAAACTTTCCAGAGACATCTGAAGACTTTCTTATTTACCCAAAGTTATCAGTAGAATTTTATTTGTAAGTAGTTTGCTAAATTTTGTAGAGAGATAATACTGTTGAATGTTTTGCTCTGTTTTGTTCGTAGTATAAGCGCCTTGAGTAATTTTTTTAGATAAGTGCGCTTTATAAATATTTATATTATTATTATTTATAAATATTTATATTATTATATAACCCTAACCCACTCGAGTGACTCACTGGGTCCCCCATCATGGTGAATGACTTTCCAGATCCGGTCTGCCCATAAGCAAAGATACAGGCATTGTACCCCTCAAAGGCTGACTCAAGCACATCAGTTCCAAGGTCTGAATACACCTGCAAGACAAGTGACAAAAAGCACAAATGAATGATACTAGACTAACTAGGGTTAGACCTGATCCAACCCTTACCCTAGATTATTATCAGGTTGCAATTTGTTAGACCTTTTATGCACAATGAAACCACAAAGATTAATTGACAATATCATCATACCAGCCATTGTTACAACTACATTTGAATGACTGAATTGGATAACAATCTTTTGTTTGATAACAACTAGACTTTCACCTCAAACACCATATAGTAGGATCAACAACTCATTACATAAACAACTAACAAATCCTTTAGTAAACTAGAGCAACTTTGACTGCGTGCAGTAAAAAATATGCCTATTCCTTAAGTGGATTGTGGCTAATCAGCTAATGTTTCATGTGGACAGTAATCATCTGCTTCCTGCAAACCAGTCAGCATACCACAGCCTCCACTCAACAGAAACTGCATTGTTGAAAGTGCTCAACGATCTCCTCCTTGCTGTTGACAAGGGCAATGAGCCTGCTCTTCTTCTGGACTATTCAGCAGCGTTTGACACGCTCGATCACACCTTGCTACTACAACGACTTAGTAATGACTATTCATCACAGGCACTGTCATCCAATGGATCAAGTCATATCTTCAAGACCGCACACAGAGGGTGATAATCAATGGGACCTGTTCAACTCCTAGTTCTCTCAGCTGTGGAGTTCCGCAAGGGTCCGTTGCCGGCCCCCTGCTTTTTCTCCTCTATACGGGTCCTCTCGCAAGAATCATCAATTGTCATCATGGTGTCAACTACTCTATGTCACCTGGCGATAGGGTTGCTGCTGTTAACTCACTCAGAGAATGTCTCATGGACGTCAATGGTCAATGCCTGGTCCACTACCAACAGACTCCGTCTGAACGAAGACAAGTCTGAGCTCATCCATTTTTCGTCACCGTTCAGGAGTACAGATCCTCTAGCAGGTTTCACCACTCAGGATGGAGTAATAAAGACTTCTGAATGTGTTACAGACCTTTGCTTTACTTTGGACAAACACTTAACTCTCAAACACGATCTGCAAATCTGCATCTTGGGGTATTTTCAAAATAGGGAAGATCAGGCGTCTGCTTGACCAATCATCCGCCTTCGTCTCCTCTCATCTGGACTACTGCACCTCCCTCCTTGCCGGCCTCCCTCTTTCTCATATATCCCCCCTCCAACGTATCCAATATTCAGCCGCTAGATTAGTCACCCTTAGTAGGAAACATGACCATACATATCCCCTGTTCTCCGCTCACTTCATTGGCTACCGGTCCATTTCTGCATTACTTTCAAGATTCTACTTCTCACCTCTTTCAGGTGGGCCGCGAGGTCGGCAAAATGAAAAAAAAAAGAAATGATTCAAAAAGAAAAAAAGATGTGTCTTATTTTAAATGACCATAGCTGAAATTTAGCTATATTATGTTACATTTTAGCACGATTTGACCTTCTTATTTCCCACAAGCAAGCTCAAGTGTCCCATTGAAGTATGTAGACAATTTTTCGGCATTGCAACTGATATATAGATACCACACAGTTTTCTATTTTATTATGTTTTATTGTAATTTTGTCATTTTTTCCAAATATGTTATTATAAGGTTGGCCTCGAAAAAATTTGTAGGAGCCAAAGTGGGCCTCGAAAAAATTTGTAGGGGCCAAAGTGAGCCTCGGGTTAAAAAAAGGTTGAGAAGTGCTGATGTAAGGCACGCCTCCCATAGCAACCATGGCATTTCATTGTTTGAGAAACCCTTCCATCTGGGATAACACACGGGGAAACTATCACGTACATACAACATAGCTTCTCATTGGTCTAATCATGCATGAACTATAGTCCTGAATTATGTATTGCAGTGTTGGGCATGATATTATGGTCCTTAATTACATGTATTGTAGTGTTGGGTATGAACTATAGTCCTGAAGTACATGTATTGCAGTGTTGGGTGAGAACTATAGTCCTGAATTACATGTATTGCAATGTTTGGTACAAACTATAGTCCTGAAGTACAGTCATGTATTGCAGTGTTGGATGCGAACTATAGTCCTGAATTACATGTATTGAAGTGTTTGTTACTCAACTCATGCAGCAGATTGTACTTACTCTCTCTTGTGATGCAAAGTGTGGATCACCCTTCTTCACAGACCAGTATGAGAAGTCATATGAAAATGATTTAATCCTTTCTCTGCCTATCACTCCCTCTAAAGATGTAGCGGGTATCTGCAAAGATTCAATCAGCTCATTTCATAAAGAAAACTTTCATCAACATAGTCAGCTATATCTTAATTATATATAGTACTGCATCAAGAACTGAAAATGAAATAGTTTTCTTTTACAATCATAACATAATGGCAGATAGACAAACAACTTATGTTACTGATAATAAATCTTTGTTATACAAATATTATAGAACCTTTGCACCTAAATGTATTCTTGAAAGTTTTTTGCTTTTTTTTAAAAAACCATTCTATATCTTTGATCCATTATATTATGTTATGAACTTCAAGGGTTTGCCAATCCATATTGATAGACCATGAATTATTAATTAAATTTGATATTAATTTAATTTCCTTCCGAACAACTTGTTTAATACACAATAAAGAATAGCTGGCAAATGCAATTATAATGAAAGGAACAACCAAATAACCAAATTATGATCCAAAAACAGATCTATGCCGATGAAATCAATTAAAACAAAACATATTTCATCTGGAACTTGAAGGCCAGAGATGAGTAATGTCACATATCACTATTGGATGCTTGTTGGTTCATTCGTAATGTGCATTCAGGTATGAGCTGAAATCATACACCCACACCATGTTGTGTCACCTAGTACATTGTCTACTAAATTGTGCGTGTAGGTGGTTCTGCTTGGTTTCGCCATTGTCAATATCATCACTCTTAAAAACATGCACTTTCCAGTGTGTGGAAAATAAAAGGCAACATAAAATGCTTACAAGTGCATATTGGAATGGTATCAGATTAAGTATATATACATACATTTACAAATAAGTACATCATACATGTAGTATGCAAGTATTATGGCTCATAAACAAAATAAGGATGAACTACCTTCAGATTGGTTATGCTAGTCTTCTTGTCCTCCATGGAAATGATACATGATGATCCAAGATTGATTTCCCTGACAGATAAAAAATACATGTTAAAGCTATGTCTCATTGATTATACATTGAGTCGAATTTGGTATGATTGTGAAGGTAATCTTGTACTTTACAAGCCTCGAGCAATTCAGATTTTTAACAAATTTTTAAATATTTTTTTATCGAAATTGAAAATGAGACAAATTCACCCTCCAAACCAGGCCCAAAGTCACCCCGATCTCGCCGCTTAGATCGATGACGTATACCAAGGGGGTATGGATTCTCTGCTGTGCATGCGCGATCGCCGCGGTATACAGTTTGCGTGCAGTATTTTGTTTACAACAACCATCGCTCGCTCGTTTTGACTCGCTCTGTTTCGACTGAATCAACTCGAATGGCGGACGACCTGAATTTAGATTTGAGTTTTGAAGTAAAATATGAGTTAGATGAGACAGAGAACAGCTCCTCAAGTTCCGATGAGGATGAGGGGGATTTAGGAGACGTTGCAGAAGATGAGCTCGAGATCGAGCCGATGCCTGTACCTCCCGCGGCCTGTTTCCGCTGCAACATGTACGGTACATGAGCCAGATCGCTGCGCGCGCACTGCTGTTACAATAATCTTGTTACTTCGCTCGAGCTACTGTAATATCTTGAGAAATAACTTCGCCAGTGTTGATCAGCACGCAATTCAGCAAACAACATCACATATGGATCAATGATATGGGAGTGTACTAAACGTTATCGATGTCACATGGGGCTTGTACTGTAGCCAGCTGAGCTGTGATGATTTTACATCCAATATTTACATCACCAGCGCGCGATCGAGGCTTCGTAGGCTCCGCTTGGGCCCATCGGCTTGGGTATCCGTGGGCTGGCCGCGCCGGGCAGGGGTGACCCCAGAGTAGCGCTAGCTGCTAGCTAACCGCTATTAGTATTGCACGTCGCGCTGCTCTCGCACCGTCCAGCGTATAGCTACAGCACGTATAGTGCAGTGCAATTGAATCATGATTTCACTCGCAGATTCGGCGATTGATTTACCCATTTTTACCTTATCAGACACATTAATGAATAAAAGAATAACCATGAATATAAGTTGTAGTTTCATAAGTTCAACTAGATGGATCTTCGATTGCGCGCAATCGAAAATTATGCCTCCGCTATCACGCGATTTTAATATGCCCAAATTAACATGCACTGATTTAATTTTTCTTATATTTTGAGTCCTGTGACCTTGACCATATGATCCCAATCTTTGATGGTTCCCTAAAAAACAGTCAGGTACCAAGTTTGATTGAAATCTGACATTTAGTTCTTGAGATTTTGGTATTACAAGCTTTTTTGCATGTATAATGAGTCCCGTGACCTTGACCTCAACCTCATGACCCCAACATTTTATGGCTACGTTGACTCTTTATGATACAGGTACCGAGTTTGATTGAAATCTGACATTCAGTTCTTGAAATTTTGCAATTACAAGCCATTTTCGCATACATATTGAGTCATGTGACCTTGACCTTTGACCTCATGACCCCCCAAATCTAATCAGATCAGTGGCACCCCGATATGTACACTCATACCTAGTATGTAATTGATCCGTCAACCAGTTCTTGAGATATCGCGAGAACGAGGCATTTTTGCATATATATATTGAGTCCTGTGACCTTGACCTTTAACCTCATGAACCCCAAAATCTAATCAGATCATTGCCACCCCAATATCTACACTAATACCAAGTTTGAATTTGATCCGTCAACCAGTTCTTGAGATATCGCGAGAACGAGGCATTTTTGCATATATATCGAGTCCTGTGACCTTGACCTTTGACCTCATGACCCCTAAAATCTAATCAGATCATTGCCACCCCAATATCTACACTAATACCAAGTTTGAATTTGATCCGTCAACCAGTTCTTGAGATATCGCAAGAACGAGGCATTTTTGCATATTGAGTCCTGTGACCTTGACCTTTGACCTCATGACCCCTAAAATCTAATCAGATCATTGTCACCCCAATATGTACACTCATACCAAGTTTGAAATTGATCCGTCAACTGGTTCTTGAGATATCGCGAGAACGAAAACGGGACGTACGGACGGACGTACGGACGGACGTACGGACGGACGGACAACCCGAAAACATAATGCCTCCGGCCACTTCGTTGGCGGAGGCATAAAAAGTTTAAGCCACCATAATTATACAGAAAATAGTTTAAACGGCCACGGAAGCCTCGGTATAAAGGGGTTTAATCCTGGTATATTATGTGGTAGATACCGAAGCTTCCTATTGGATAACCCCTTTGATGACGTCAGTACCAGTGTTGTATGACTCGAGGCCGGTCTTGGTCTCGAGTCCGGACTCGAGGCCGGCATTGCCGGCCTCGGCCTCGGACTCGGACTCGGGGACCCCGGACTCGGCCTCGGACTCGGACTCGAAGGTCGTGGACTCGATGACTCGGGCCGAGTCCAGCTCGAGACCGGCCAATTTCCGTATATTTTGTATATTTGTATATTGGCTATTCTGTGCTATAATTCTGCAAGAAACAAGCCAAATATTCTATCCAATCCACCAAGCGATTGTTGCTTGACAAAGAGATCGCGAATGAACTGACAGCCGACAAGAAAGTGAGCAAAAAATCACATTTGTGGGAAACGAATGGACACGCAAGTGACAAATCCATAACAAATAGCCCAAGCTTATATTTGATAGGTATGCTTTCATTTTATACTGTCTTTTTTATGAATTGACACCGCGATTCTGAACATGTTCGGCTATCAAACACCCGGGGGGAGGGGGGTACTCACGTATATTGGGTATACGGGGTAACGGGGATGACTTTTTCAAGAAAGATCCTTAGACATGGATCCCCTTTTCATAAAAAAATCCTGAGACATGGGTCCTATTAAAAAAAAATAAACCCTTAGACATGGGTCCCTTTTTCATTTATTCCTTTCCCTCTTTTCTCCCTCATTTTCTCCGGGATTTTGGGATTTTCCGCTGTGAAATTGCTAAAATTTTCAAGCTCGCTCCGCTCGCTCGCATACATAATATTTCACAACGTCGGGTGATTATATTACCCTTCATAACGCCATATCATAAGTAATAAAACGAATATACCTATACAATAATTGAAACAAATGGCAATGAAATAGGTAAAATTTCAAGCTCGCTCCACTCGCTCGCATACAAAATATTTCACAACGTCGGGTGATTGTATTACCCTTTATAACGCCATAATAAGTAATAAAACGAATATACCATGCAGTAATTGAAATAAATGGCAATTATCCGCTGTGAAAAATGTAAAATTTTCAAGCTCGCTCCGCTCGCTTGCATATATAATATTTCACAACGTCGGGTGATTATATTACCCTTCATAACGCCATAATAAGTAATAAAACGAATATACCCATTCAATAATTGAAACAAATCTACTGGCCCAAAAGGGCCAGTTAAACAAACACGTGAGTGTGGAGCCCTGAATGAGTGCATATTATGTGACACATATTAATCACTTGATTGCCTTTGGAAAAGAAAATGAATCAATGTAAAATAAAGAATAATTAATTTTTAAAAAAAGAGTTGGACTCGGACTCGGACTCGGATGGTCTGGACTCGGACTCGGACTCGGACTCGGATGGTCTGGACTCGGTCTCGGTCTCGGACTCGGACAGTCTGGACTCGGACTCGGTCTCGGACTCGGATTGGGTGGACTCGGATACAACACTGGTCAGTACAACATACATTTGTACACAGCTATATGACTCCGCAAGTCGCTGGATTGTGGTTTTGAGGCAGTGTTCAATATTTTCAATTGTTTTCAATTTAGGATGTGCGAGTACTTGGAAAGTATTATTTTCATATTCTGTATGATCTCAACCCTCTGTAAAGATATAATTTGGTAAATATTTGTTTTTTAATGAAACATAGCTTTAATATTATCTAGACATTTGTTTACAAAATGTATTCTTTTTAAAAAGTTGTTGGACACATGAACAAACTAACCTTAGGAAAGAATGACAAGTAATGTAGAGTATGTTTTGTAATTAGTTAGGCAATAACATAATTAAAGGGGAATTCAACCCCAGAAATGTGATGTTTGCTATAAAATGAAGTGAATATGAAGAATCATGATTGAAAATCTGAGCCAAAATGGTAGAGCAATAAAAAAGTTATGACATGATGAACTTTGCTCCGATTTTTAGTATCGTTCGCAATTGCTATCGATCATGACGTCACTAGCGAGCTGCAGCCATTTTGACTTCTACATGTACATGGAAATTGTACAAAATTTAAATTTTCTTAATATATTTAACAAAGCAAATTTATGAGCTTACAAATTCCAAAGAGGTTGGCCCATCAATATTCTTCTATGAATTCGTGAAAACAAGCAGAGAAAAATTAATTTTTAGCAACCAAAATGAGAAATAAGTGTATTTTCATTAGGGCTGTCGATTTCGGGTATATTTACTACCCGGGACTCGCGATAATTTTTCGGGCGAGTCCCGGGTACCCGAAATTTACCATTTGTTGATTTCGCTATCGGCATGTCATGCCGCTGGGAAAACATGTTCATTCAAGTGACAAAAATGCAGCGCATTTATGACAATAAATCATCTTCTAAAATACAGCAAATTCGTAAATGAATTATAGTATTATCATTTCTGACATGATTTTAACGGAATTATGGTAACATGCTGTTCAAATTTACCTTGATTACGAAATTTCTGACGAAAATAAGACAAATGATCTCAGTGGCCGATCGTAACTTCAACACACACTTCGCCGAATGTGATTGTCATCGCGCCACTATTTTTGGATATTTTCTGCCAACGAGCGATTATCATTGTGTACATGCAATGAATCGATGACTCCCGATACAATTTCATTTTTCATTCGTATTACGTTGTTCAACTTCATTTGTGGGCGCAGCAGCGAAAACCGCATACACGGCAGCTGCAGTTGGTGTCATACTTCTATGTGTACACGTACGCGTGCGTAGCGCGTGCGTGTAACACCGATCGGTGACTCGGCGGTACTAGTACATGTACGTATGCATTCCTCGTGGCACAATCGGTGCTTCCTAATGCTGTCATACATGTTACTATGCTTCGATTGGCTGTAGCTGAATAGGCCACGCCTCTGATACACATTAGAGGCGTGGCCTATTCAGCTACAGCCAATCGAAGCGTAGTAACATGTATGACAGCATTAGGATGCACCGATTGTGTACAAAGTATATTGTGCAATGCACGAGGCCGCCACGAGGTGCGTGGTACTGTATTATACAGTACAGCGCACTACATGTATGGGCTAGCTAGCGAGGCACTGATCTAACGTACACAAGTGCGTGTCACGTGCGTGTCACATTGTCGCCTTTTGATTGGCTGTGACATCATGAATATGCATGAATAAAGAGTCGATCAGTGGTTGTTTTGGGGTGTAAATGTATACACATGTATGTGGGATATGGTGGATTGTGCCTTGTAATGTGTGGTGTTTAAATTCGATGCACATGCGGTGCGCGATAGGTACACATACATGATACATATAATACACGTAAGTGAAGAGATCGATAGACAAATATGAAGTTTCAAACAAGGGTTTAATACATTGCATCTCTCATGAGTTAATGAACTGAATGATAACTAGCATATTAATTATAATAGAGTGCATGAATGGGAGTGGGCAGATAACTCGGGAGTTCAAAGAGGGAAAAAGGAATGAAAAGAAAATGAGAGTGGGCAGATAACTCGGGCGTTCAAAAAGGGGACTTTTTGCTTTTTTTTCGGGATATCGAGTATAGATTTTTGCGCCCGGGACTCGACATTTTTCGGCGGGACCCGGGTACCCGGGACTCGTCAACAGCCTTAATTTTCATGTACTAAAGCCATGGGGAGTTGCTCGTCAATGATGTTGCATAAGGCGGCAATTTTGAAACGATCGCTCATTACTACATGATGTTCAAATAGGTATAACTCCCATGTTTCTTGTTTGATTTTGATCAAATTTTCACCAATTATGCCTCTTATTCTGCTTATTCAAATAACGAATGGTTTTATCAGGCCCGGAATACCCCTTTAAGGCCGAGTCGGTTCGGTCGGTCACACCAGTACCCGACCGTCACTATCAGGTCCTGGTTTTGTTTTTTATGAACCAGTGCCCCGAAGGAGAACAAAACAAAATCATTTTTTTTTTTTTTTTTTGTGAGACACCCTGTAGTGCCGTTGGAATACAAACACTGGTTTAGGCTCCCATAAGAGCTTACTACAGAAGTAGTATGTTCATATAAATGTTCTCATATTTAAAAAAGTGGTTAGTGAAAAATTAGTTAATGCATATAATGAGTAATAACACACTGCTGCCTCTAAACAAATTTGCTAATTTTTTACTAACCACTTTCCTTAATATAATGAAAATATGTTGTTAAATATTACTTCATGTACAGTAAGCTCTATGGGAGCCTTTTTCTTTTCCCCCTCTTTCGGGGCACCGGGTCCCACACCCAGTTTATGAAATAACCATGATGACTCGGCCTTAAAGGTATAGGCCAGTTTTGGAAACGCCCCCCTCTCAAAAAATGAAATGGAAGCTCTTATTACCAATCATGTGAAAGAATATGTTTTTACTAATACGGGATGATACAAATTTTGCCTGGAAACCGCCTACTAATTGATATATTTGGTAAATTATCAAATCGTTCCGCTGCGGATAGATATCGCCAACGCAGAATCGCGCATACGCTACGTGTATTATTGACCACGTGCGTTCGCTATACGGGCTTGTCCCCAGCTTGTCGATACTCCAGTCCAGCGCTAGCGGCACGGACAGGTGCGAACGTGCGGTGGATTTATACATTTCACGAGCGGGTATTGGATTTCTTCCGATATTTCTGCATTTAACGCATCGTTAGGTTCGGATTTTACCACACAAGCCCTTTTTCAATGCTCGAAATTGGCATATGCCGATGGTCCGGGGCCCGGGGCCACCAAAAATTGCTGTCGGGCCAGTAAAAAACTAATATTTCAAAGTTTGGTGGCCCGATCGGGCCAGCAAAAAAAAAAAAAAAAAAAGTGTTTTTTTTTTTAATTTATTTTTTTAAATTTAAATTTTAGATACCCTGTTTAGTCCTGTCTAGGGCATGACAAGAGCTTGCTTTTAAATGTAGCATTCAGCAACTTATACCCTTTTCTCACATACAAAATATTGGTTAGTTAAAAAGTTGCAAGTTAATTGAGCAAGTAACACTGCTGCTAATGAATATTCATACATTCTTGAGCAGCAGTACTCATTTTCTAACCAGTTGTTAAAAAAAGTTTCATATTAAAAATCATTGTTAGTAATTTCAGTTATTTTGCGTATTTTGCATCTAATGAGCATCATGAATATTCATATATATGCTGCTCATGAATATTCATATATTACTACTATATAGCACAATTTTTTTTTTGTCTTTTGTCTAAGGTGTTCAGACAACACTGCACAGAATTTTGAGGTCAAATTGAATTTTCTCTTTTTCTACCATTTTTTTGTTTTGTCACCTAGACCCTGGCTATGTATGACTGGAAGTGAAATTGTCACTCGTGTGTATTCAATCGCTGTGATGTTTTGATGAAGACAATAAAAAGACATGACACACACACATTCATCCTAATTCATGTTTATTTAATTCATCTTACAATGAAACAAAGGGGAATGAAAAATAAAAAGTATTGCCTAGTACCCTGAAACTATTCATATGGTTATTGTATTCATTTTACTTTTGTTTTTCCTTATTTTTTTCGGGCCAGTAGTTTTTGGTTTCGGGCCACCAAATTTGGAAAAATACTAATTTTACTGGCCCGACCGGGTCACCAGCAAAAAAAGTTAATTTCGAGCATTGCCTTTTTAGATACTTATTCAACAATATTGATCAATTATAAATGTTTTCTGTAACTTTCCCAAAACTGTTATTTATCTTTAAACATTTACTTTCCTTTAAAGGTGTCGTAGGTCAAATTGCAGTAAAGTCACTGGCTTCCTACAACTTTCGCATCATCTACAAAATCCTTCTTTATACTCTCACGCGAAACGTCAAGGGGGTGGGGTGGATTCCACCCCACTGGTGAGCATGTACTACCATGGGGTGGAATCCACCCCACCTCCTTGATGTTTTGCGTGATAATTAATTAAGTCATACAAAATATGAATGCACAACATTTGTATTCTGAGCCATATTTAGTGATTTACAGACAAAAAGGGGATTTTTTTGCATAAATTTGCTGCTACCAGAAATCAACTGTACATGTATAAGGGCTAAAATTTTTCCAGAGACACCACCCAGACACCCTAAAGTGACAAACTAAATCTGTGGTGGGTGTTGCACGAACTCCTTATCTAGGCCTCTTCTGAAAATTGGCTCCCGGACTAACCATCACTACACTCCCGCCCAAACATTACAATCTTCCACTCACATTTCTCATGTACAAATGTACCGTCCGTCCGTCCATGTGTGATCAAAGGTGCCAATATTTATGCATTTTTTGCCCATCTGAACTAAATCAACTCTTGATTATAAAGATGGACTGAATTCTCATCAGTGGCTCAACTTGAGCCTGGTCTAAAGAGACAAAGACTACCGGTAACCAGTTAAACCATTTTGCACCTGCAGACCTATTGTCTTGTTGCTATTCGCCACCGAAGATATTGATATCCTCTTGCAGTAGGCCCATGGCGAGACCATGTACAAACGCTAAAACACATGCACACTGCATTTCATTTGGGTTGCTAAAATTGTTTAATTGCACTAAATGTCCTAATGTCAACGAGTATCTCTGTAAATACGTATTCTTTTGAAATAAGTCTTACTGAATTGAAAGTTTAGGTTTTTAGTAAAAAAAACATTTACCAAATCCTCGCTGTCAATTATAAAGTGTATTCTTGTTCTCGGCAGTATTGGCCAGTGTGACCCCGGAACAGGAAGTTCGTAAGTTTGCATGTAAATGATCGATCAATTCGATATCGGTTTATTTGCTAGTTGAGAATTACAGCCGTTTGATTTTACCTCAAAGGGATCTAGTAACTTTGCATGTGCAAAAAGCAAATAGTGGTTGATCGTTGTTATCTGATATGTCCACTGGGTGTTTTGTGAAAATTTCAAGTTAAATGGACTTTATATGGCCGAGTAATGAGCAAAAATGCAAAGTGACATTCATGAACTCATTGCACTCACTTTGTACACGGTTCTGACGATCCATTGGATAATTTGACATCTGAACACTTCAATCGTAAATATCTTTTTAATCGAAAGCGAAATTTGAAAAACCGAAACCTGTCCCATTCCTTTTTTGTCAATATGAATACAACAAGGTATGAGGGAACCGCTAGAATTTAAATTGGATTTTGAGGATTTGGACAATGTGTCCCCTTTACCTTATTAACCCTAACCCTAATCTGACTAATATAGCCACCAAATTTAGGGTTAGGGTTGAAGCTAGGGTGCAGGATTGCCACACTTCCTGTCTATGCACAAACTAACTCAGCACCCTTTGCCAGATCCACCATCTTTTTTCATCATGTCCCTCAAAACGATCAAGTCAGAAATTTCGGAGTTGCGCATGCGCAATCGGAATCACGTAGATTTACGGTCACGTCAAAAATAGCCACGGTGTAATGATTAACAATTCGTGAACACCCCTCGCGCAATCAATGTACACTGCAGCATTGCATACCGCGCTGCGCAAAAAAAATATGCACTGCTGCACCAGGTGTAGCCCATTTCGTATGCAGTATGCAATGCATAGTCACACGGCCACATACTCACCACCGGAAATCAAAATCATGATATCTACATTTTTAGCCCAAAACAAAGCCCAAAACTCACCTAGTAGAAAGACCAAAGTATTCCAAATCTGCCTTTATATTTCTTTGGTAAAATCATGGCGTAAAAATGTGGCATTTTCCTGTCCAAAATTGCATATTTTCTTCTCTTTATTGACTTTTTGAATCACAACAACCGTTTTGTACAAAAGTTATTTTCCGAATAAAAGGGGGGAAATTGGCAAATATAGAGACCCCAAAAACACAAATTGAGCAACGATTTGAATTGACTTTGTACACTGTAAATTGCGTAAGCCCTTTGACTTGCAGGGCCAGGGGTGCTGCTGCACTGCGATTCTGTATGTAGATATTATATGAACAAATATCTTAGATCGACAAATCTAGAGCTTTCATGGCCTCTTTCGAAATTATTACTGAAATATTTTACCTTCGGCCTTCTACTTCTAGCGCTAGACGCTATGATTGCCGCCCTTCGTGTGGGCCAATAACAGCGCCATCTTCCAATTACAGAAGATTTGGGAAAGTTACTGGCAGTCATAAATACATGAAAATATGTGTTTTTGTGCTTATTACACTGTTTTTATATTTTTGGCTTCTATGATAATATATAAACTCACAGATCTCAGTATTTAGATTGACAAACCTAGCGCTTTCATGGCGTCTTTGACCTTGTCTTTGACATTATAATATTTCACTGTCGGCATTCTCTCTAATGCGCCAGTCAATTGTTTCTCCAGCCCCCGGGTACCCGGGCACTACCGGGGAATGCGGCCCCTCTAAGCTGACAAGTCCTGCCGACTTCCCCGCAGGGCAGGGCAAATTCGGTGCCGAATCACCGATGAAGTCCCGGCCCCCATACCACCGGAGAACTTTTCTATCGTGGACAAAGTCCCGGCCCCCATACCACCGGAGAACTTTTCAATCGTGGACGAAGTCCCGGCCACCATACCACGGGGGAATTTGTCGAATCGCGAGATCCCTGCTCAAATTCCCGGCCCAAATGAACACCATCGAGCCACCGCCGCATCCCTGTACATGGTCCCCGCCCGGCAGGGATGTCTGGACTCGAGCCACCGCCGCAAGGCCGTACATGGTCCCCGCCCTGCAGGGATGTCTGCAGTCGAGCTACCGCCGCAAGGCCGTACATGTTCCCCGCCGGCAGGGTCGTCTGCCCGCACAAACCCCTGACAAAACACGGTGAGTACCCCGGTAGTGCCCGAGTACCGAGGCCGGAGAAACAATTGACAGGCGCATAAGACTAACTCACTAAGTCTAAGACTCTAGGCTTCTAGAATCTAGCCGATTAAAAATAATACCGACAAAGAGGCCATGCCCATGTCATGTGTGAAAGCACTAGATTTGTCGCACTACATCATACATGTATGATACAGGTTAATTGTTATTTGTGCAACTCACCGCTGATTGATAGGCCTAACTCTCACAGCCACTTTTACTGATGCCATGATTTGAAGTTAAGTGTGTCGCAAACGTCCTGAGAGCTGCAACTGCAAAACTGGAGTGCCACTGCACGGAGCTGATATCTCGGGGGAGCTGAGGCTGCCAGCTGGCCCGGCCGTCCGGCGCGCGTCGACCCTGCCTGGAGCAGCTGAACTTTTGAAGCCTATGCCGGATAAGAGTACGACGAAGTAGGGCAATCTAGTCAGAAATAAGTCAAATAACGACCTCCAAATCGATTCCTACTACTAACCCATTGATTAGTGAAGCCAGAGGCAGTCTCAGTGGAACAACCGTCGGCTAAGACTATTTAAATATAAACTTATTTGTCTGTCTGGTACTACTACTAGCTCAGTCTGGATGATCGATACAATGCCCGGTACGGTACGATATACGGTACACGTACGTACTGCACGTCACGGCCGGGTACACGGTACGTAAATGGATGCCCGTACATGTACGTGTTTCCGTGCAATTAAAACATAGCGGAATATAGCTGGGGTCGCTGCACTCTCATTCACAATTTGTACAGTAATAATCCAAACTCTGAAAATTATGGTCCCTAAATGGCGTATCGCACCTCTGCACTAGCGTACCTACGGGGGGGGGGGGGGGGGGGGGCAGGGGGGAAGTCTTCCCCCCTGATGAGTGACAAGCAAGCAAAAAGGAAGAAAGAATGAAAGAAAGAAAAAAGGAAGGAAGAAAAAAGAAAGGAAACAAAAGAGGAAAGAAAAAGAAAGAAAGAAAGAAAGAAAAAAAGAAAGAAAGATGAAGAAAGAAAATAGAAAAACAAACGGGTTCGGTGGGCCTGTGTAAAAGCAGTGTTATGCGCGGCTGCGGGGGAGGGGGAGGGAAGTTCCGCATAATTAAGGCCTAGCCTATGGATGGGTATATAGTTTTGAACAATTGTGGTTCTCCAGTGAATGTCAAGTCAATACTTTCTTTTATACTTCAATCTGTTTTGGTACATTATTGACTCACACCACTTTCCCCCTTCTTTTCTTTATATCAGAGAGATATCTCAGTAAGCCAATAAGAAAAATCGACAGATCCTAAAGATGCACTTGCACCTTCAAGGTGCAAAAACGGTGAAGGATCAACACCTTTACCGAAAGGTGAAATGTTGCACTTATATAGGTGCTCCCAGTGGGGCAACGGTGTGCACCAATACAGGGTGGCCCCCCAAAAAACGGAACGGAGCACTTCCCAAAATATAGTAACAAATGTATTATGTCCATCAGTAGGTACGTGTCTTTTCAAATGAACAACGATACCAAGAACAGTCAATTTGGTCGTGTAGTTTTTGTTTTAGGGCGCTGTGATCGAGTGACACCATGTCAGGTTCTCTTTTTTGTCAATTTGTACCTAGTCAATGCCAGTTAAATTGCACTCCCTGCCCGTAATACTATTGACCGACCATGCCCATTCTCTCGGTACACGGCTGAGTGAACTAACAATGGCGCGCCTTGTTAAACGCTATGAAAGGCGGTACGTACGATGTATCAAGCACTGGCTCGGTATAAATTGACAAAAAAGAGAACCTGACATGGTGTCACTCACAGCGCCCTAAAACAAAAACTACACGACCAAATTGACTGTTCTTGGTATCGTTGTTCATTTGAAAAGACTTTATTTTGGGAAGTGCCCCGTTCCGTTTTTTTTATGCCACCCTGTATAGGTGTAAGATTGACCCATTTTTTTCTTAGAGTGTGCACCAACAAATGTTTTATTCTTAAACAAAAAATATGTAACAAATGGCAGTTATCGGGTATAAAAATGGGAACATTTTCAAGCTCGCTCCGCTCACTCGCATACATAATATTTCACGGGTGCGGTTCGTTATTCCGAAGGTTCGTTATTCCGAAGGTTCGTTATTCCGAACACGCAAATTTCCTATACCTGAGTGTTCGTTAATCCGAAAATGAAATAGGGTTCGTTAATCCGAACATTTGTTGCATTATTCCGAAGCAGGGGCGTCGATCCTGGGGGGGGGGGGGGGGGGGGGGCAAAGGGGGGCGGTCGCCCCACCAATTAAAATATTGGGGGGGGGGGGGGCGAACATATCATTTCGCCCCCCCCAATAATTCCGAAAATGAGGAATAAAAAATTGAGTGATATAATGCCAAAGAGTGGATAGACACATTTATCAATAATTAATCTTCAAAAATAGGTGTTTTTTAAAGTTTAAAAAAGAACTATAAATCTCATTTTTGCCGCGCGCTTCGCGCGCATACAGTTTCCATACAGTTTCTCATATTGCAAGTTTCATTTCGGTTGCGGGAACTCACATTTCGAATTGTATTGGGGCAGTGTAATTTCTCAAACGCACACCTCAAACGAAGTTTATTAAACCCTCATCTACTATAGCACGCCGTCACAGAAAATATAATAATACATCTTGCAGTCAATTCGGTCCTTATGCGCTGAACGAAAATCAAATTGGAATATCATGTCCCCCCATATTTGAAATTGGAGGAGAATTGCCCCCCTCTCTTTGTCAGTATGTTTGGTTCCATACTTATAGACTTCATATAACGTGAAATTTATGTCTTAGGTGTGCACCAAATCGCACAAATTTCACGCCCCCAAAATACAAAAGCTCCCTACTGTGGGAGGGGGGACACCCCTCCCACACCCTCCCCCGTCTCAGTGGCTTCGCTTCCCTCGCAATGTCTCCCCTCCACTTTGGAGGAGTTGTTGGAAGCCCTAGAATATATCGATGGCTCTAGGATCACGTGGATCCATATCATGCAAGGCTCAATCTCTTCTTCGCTATGCCCTTTAATCATACGTTATGAACGGTTCACTATTTTATACAATTTTAACAAGCATGATAGGAGTTGCAAATGTCTAAAATCTAAAAGCTTCCGGGTGCTCCGCACCCTGGACCCCCATTATTGAGTGCCCCCAAAGTCAGGTCTTCGAGCCATCAAGACACATAATAACATTTTCGGGCATGCCAAATGTGGTTTTTTAGCTCTCTCAGTGGTCACTCTCTAACAAATTTTTTCAAATTTCGCCCCCCCAATCGTAAAAACGGATCGACGCCCCTGTTCCGAAGGTTCGTTATTCCGAAAGTTCGTTATTCCGAAGGTTCGTTATTCCGAAGGTTCGTTATTCCGATGGTTCGTTATTCCGAAGGTTCGCTATTCCGAAAATGAAATCGGGTTCGTTATTCCGAAGGTTCGTTATTCCGAAGGTTCGCTATTCCTAAAATGAAATCGGGTTCGTTATTCCGAAGGTTCGTTATTCCGAAGGTTCTTTATTCCGAAGGTTCGTTATTCCGAAGGTTCGCTATTCCTAAAATGAAATCGGGTTCGTTATTCCGAAGGTTCGTTATTCCGAAGGTTCGCTATTCCTAAAATGAAATCGGGTTCGTTAATCAGAAAATGAATTTTGGTTTGTTATAATGCTATAATTTCATATAAAGAGATAAAATAAACTTAAATGTTTGATTGGTCTGGCCAAGGGAGGGAAAGGGGGAGGGGTATGCTTAATGCAGGCTGTAAATTAAATAAACAAAACACAAACTATAGTATTATAACAAACCCGATTTAATTTTCGGATTAACGAACCCTATTTTATTTTTGGACTAATGAACCTTCGGAATAACGAACCTTCGGAATAACGAACCTTCGGAATAACGAACCCGATTTTATTTTCGGATCAACGAACCTTCGTAATAACCAACCTTCGGAATAACGAACCCGATTTTATTTTCGGATCAACGAACCTTCGGAATAACGAACCTTCGGAATAACGAAGCTTCGGAATAACGAACCCGATTTTATTTTCGGATCAACGAACCTTCGGAATAACGAACCTTCGGAATAACGAACCTTCGGAATAAAGAACCTTCGGAATAACGAACCTTCGGAATAACGAACCTTCGGAATAACGAACCTTCGGAATAACGAACCTTCGGAATAACGAACCTTCGGAATAACTGAACCTTCGGAATAACGAACCTTCGGAATAACGGACTGTAACCTATTTCACAAGCTCGGGTGTTTATACATGTATATTACCCTTCAAAACGCCATATCATAAGACATAAAACGAATATGCCCATACAATAATATTGAAACAAATGGCAATTTTCCGATGTGAAATTGCAAAAAATTTCAAGCTCGCTCCGCTCGCTCGCATGCATACCTAATACCCTCGGGTGATAGTTACCTTCATAACGCCATATCATAAGGCATAAAACGCATATACCCATACAATAATATTGAAACAAAATGACAAATGGCAATTTTCCGATGTGAAATTGCGAAAATGTTCAAGCTCGCTCCGCTCGCTCGCATACATAATATACTTCACCCCCTCGGGTGATAGTATATTACCCTTCATAACGCCATATCATTATACCGAATAAACCCATACAATAATATTGAAACAATTGGCAATTTTCCGATGTGAAATTGCGAAAATGTTCAAGCTCGCTCCTCTCGCTCGTATATACATAATACTTGCCCCCCCCCCCAGGGGCGTCGATCCGTTTTTTGCGATTGGGGGGGGGGGGGGGGGGCGAAATTTGAAACATTTTCCAGAGTGACCACTGAGAGAGCTAAAAGCCCCACATTGGCATGCCCGGAAGTTTTATTATGCGCTCATTGAAAGTGTCTTGATGGCTCGAAGACCTGACTTTGGGGGGGCACCCACATTTGGGGACAATAATGGGGGTCCAGGGGGCGGAGCCCCCGGAAGCTTTTAGATAAATTTCAGACCTGTGCAACTCCTATCATGGGTGTTAAAATTGTATAAAATAGTGAACCTACTCGTAACGTATTTTTAAAGGGCATAGCGAGGAAAAGATTGAGCCTTGCATGAGATGGATCCACGTGATCCTGTATACTATAGAGCCATCGATATAGTCTAGGGCATTGGGCTCCCATGAAACTAAGCAAGGGCGTCAACCACTTCTCAAAAGTGGAGGAGAGACATTGCGAGGAAGCGAAGCGATCGTGCGGGGGGAGGGTGTGGGAGGGGGTGTCCCCCTCCCACAGTAGGGAGCTTTTGTATATTTGGGCGTGAAATTATCCGATTTGGTGCACACCTGAGACAGAAATTTCACGTAATATGAAGTATATAAGTATGGAACCAAACGTACATAATGACAAAGGGAGGGGGACAATCTCCTCCATTTTCAAATGTGGGGGGACATGATATTCCAATTTGATTTGCGTTAAGCGCATATGGACCGAATTGACTGAAAGATATATTTCAGATTATTTTATTTTCTGTGACGGTGTGCTATCTATAGATGAGGGTTTAATAAACTTCGTTTAAGGTGTGCGTTTGAGAAATTACACTGCCCAACACATTTCGAAAGGTGAGTTCCCGCAGCCAAAATGAAACTTGCAATATGAGAAACTGTATGCGCGCGAAGCGCGCGGCAAAAAAGAGATTTACAGTCCTTTTCAAACTAAAAAACGGCTATTTTGAAGATTAATTATTGATAAATGTGTCTTTCCCATTATATCACTCGATTTTTTTCTTCCTCATTTTCGGAATTATTGAGGGGGGGCGAAATGATATGTTTGCCCCCCAATATTTTTATTGGGGGGCGACCGCCCCCCCCCCCCCCTGCCCCCCCAGGATCGACGCCCCTGTCCCCCCAAAAAAAATCCTTTGACCTTCGCTACGCTACTGCCTCTGGTTATTACCACCTTTTCTACCTTATGTACCCTATCTCTCTGTCCCCCTATAGTCCTCCAATTTCAATTCCCTCAACCTTCTGACATTCCTCCCAGTGAGTGATTTTCTCCTATACCTATTGATATATCATTTTACTGTTTCATGTAATACACTTTTTTACATCTCCAAATATACAGAATTGGGAACAATATTTATGTTAATAATCTTCAAAGGGGAATAATAGAAGTACGTTAATATAAACATTGTCATTACCAGTGATAAGTTAACCTTTGATTTTGTCAAAATTCAATACATTTAACATTTTTTTTAAATGATAATTTTGTCATTTAAACCCAAATAGATATGCAATCGCCCGATCGCAAAGATTAATATCAACACGATCCTTACTGTATTATTGGAACACCCCCTAGTCCCCCTCCACCCCCTTCCACACCCACACATCCCCCTTGCTCGTCCAAATCGCTTGCCCCCACCCCCCCCCCCCCCCCTGACGAGGTATGCTAGGTACGCCACTCTACCTCTGATAGTTCCCATAACTAACATGCTGTTCTAATCACTTAATGATTTTTTTTTTTTATTTATTTATTTCCACAAATGGGTGGGATGGCCCTTTCAGCAGAAACTGATTTTCAAAGGGGTCCCATACAATACATAAAAAATACATAGATATTACAAGCATTAACATTTAAAGATATAAATAAGTTAAATATGAATAAAAAAACATATATATATATATACATACACACAGATATTCAATATAGAGGCAAAATACACTAAAAACAAGATTTACAAATAGGTTTATTCAGATTAAAAAAAAAAAAAAAAATTGCCTAATTTCTAATCGTAATGAATTAAAAGCCTTAGAACTTGAATAAATAAAACTCCGTTTAAGAAAATCGGTTTTTGGTTTTGGTAAAAATAATAGACATTGCGAATTACGTAAGCTATATGCATGATGCTTCATTTGAATCCGAGAGAATAAATATTGTGGTATATTTTGATTATGGATTATTCTAAACATTAACGTTAAATTTGTTTTCTTCCATCTTAAATCTATTGAATCGACATTTGTTCTTTGAAACAAAATATTAGAACTTACAGTATAATCTACTTTTAATACAATTCTAAGTGCTCTCTTTTGTAAAACTCGTAATTTATTCAAGGATATATCAAAGGTGTTATTCCAGACTGGCGAGCAATAATCTAAGTGAGATTGAATAATTGTATAATATAATGTTCTCGCAATATTTTCAGTAATGTACATTCTAGCTTTACGTAAAAGGAACAAATTTTTTACAAGTTTACGACACATATAATCAATATGTAACTTCCATGTAAGATTTTGATCAATAATCACCCCCAAATATTTACACTGATTTACTTCATTAAGATTGCACCCGTTTAATTGTAGAATTATTCCAGTATCATAAAAAGTCCTAATTCTTTTCCGAGAACCAATTAATATATACTCTGTTTTTTTAGCATTAATAATAAGTCGGTTAGCATTCAGCCACTGGGCAACCCCTTCTAAATCTTCATTTATAAATGTCTGCATTTGACGTGGATTATGAGATGAAAAGTACAAACAGGTGTCATCAGCGTAGAGGGACACTTTACAATGTTTAACGGCGTTTGAAATGTCATTTATATATAACAAAAACAAAGTTGGGCCCAAAATGGAGCCCTGTGGGACTCCGTATTTTACATACGCGAGTGAAGAGAGGATTCCATTTATCGATGTGCGTTGGGTTCTATCACTGAGGTAGTTTTTAAACCAACTTACACTTACATCATCAAAGCCGTACAACTTGAGCTTTTCAAGTAAAATACAATGGTCCACAGTGTCAAAAGCCCTTTTAAGATCAAGGGCCACAAAGCCAGTAACGGAGCCATTATCTATATTATGTGACAAATCTTCGATTACATTTAACAAGGCCGTTGTAGTTGAATCAGGGGCGTAGACAACGGGGGGGATGAGGGGGATGCATCCCCCCCACCTCACAAGGTGGGGGGGATGACGTGTACAATCATCCCCCCCAGGTTTTTAGGGAAGGATATATTTGTTTCTGTATGTATCTGTATACGAGTGGGAAAGAAAACATTAGTTGTATGAGCTAAGACTTGTTAATTATAACGTTAACAAAGTCATTTATACATCCATTTTCAATTTTCGCTGCGCGCTTCGCGCGCGAACAGATTATCTCAGTTTGTTGTGTAAATTGCGTATGGTCTTGGGTGAGTATTTCTTTCTGTATACCGGGCCGCGTCTTTTTTTTCCGTAACCTTAATGCGTCGCTTTTCCTCAAAAACTCGTAAAAGCGCGCTGGTAAGCCAAGACTAGTCCCCGCTGGCGTCTTTTTTCCCGTAACCTTAATGCGTCGCTTTTCCTCAAAAACTCGTAAAAGCGCGCTGGTAAGCCAAGACTAGTCCCCGCTGGCGTCTTTTTTTTCCGTAACCTTAATGCGTCGCTTTTCCTCAAAAACTCGTAAAAGCGCGCTGGTAAGCCAAGACTAGCCCCCGCTGCTATTATGCATCAAAATCTGCGGCTCTGCGACATCGAACTAGATAAGACAAGTCCAAGGGCAAGGGTGACCATTATTTAATTAGTGTCCGATCTCGATGCGGACTACGACCACGACAATGAGACTAGGAACATTATGATTCATCTAGGCGTATAACTATCACACTCACACGTAGTTCCAGTGTAGGCTGGCATTGCTCTGGCTGCTTGTGTGACGTGCACCAAATTGCATTATTTCAAGTATATTATATAAATGCAAAATCTTCTCCGTGGGAGGGGGATACCCCCTCCCAAACCCTCCCTATATTTGGCTCTGCCCCAGCCCTCGGTAGCTTTGCCCGTCGGGACTCATTCTTGGCAATATAGGCTAAGTTGTTAGATCATACATAATGTGGCATATGGTGATGTTGGAACTGTGTATGACGCTAAATATAAATACAATATTTGTGTTTGTGTTCGGGTGCATATTCATTAGTGTGCCAATTGTTTGTTTTCTTCGTGAAAATATATTTTAAATTTCTGGTCGATCAAATCATAACACGCTTTCCCAGATACAGTCAATGTTAAGCCCGAATTTGCAATCTATAGGTAAGCACCAAATTGCACAATTTCAAGTCCAAAAATGCAAAATCTCCCTACCGTGGGAGGGGGGACACCCCCCTCCCACACCCTCCCCCCGCTCAGTAATTTCGCTCCCTGTGTTGGGGTGCATATTTATTAGTGTGTCAATTATTTGTTTTCTTCGTGAAAATATATTTACAATTTCTGGTCGATCAAATCATAACACGCTTTTCCCAGATACAGTCATTTTTAAGCCCGAATTTCCTATCTAGGTAAGCACCAGATTGCGCAATTTCAAGTCTAAAAATGCAAAAGCTCCCTACCGTGGGAGGGGGGACACCCCCCTCCCACACCCTCCCCCCGCTCAGTCACTTCGCTCCCTCGGGCTTGGTCGCTTCGCTCCTTGCAATGTCTCACTCTCACATCTGGCTCAAAGTTGGCAGCACTGTGAGTGTGTTTGGGCATGAGCCCCTACACACACAAAATCGTGAGCCCCCATAGGTTTTGCCCCCCAATCCAAAACTGCTTCCGGCCCGCCTGGTCACGACCATCTTAACATTCAACCCCCCCCTCCTGAGCCACTTGGTCTCGAAATATTTCGGCAGGTGGTCTCGGCCGCGAACAAATTGGTCTTGGTCCGGTGAACGGCAAATCATCCCCCCCAGGTGTAAGAACCTGTCTACGCCGTTGATTATGGCCATGTCTAAAGCCTGACTGATTTACGAACAAAATCGAGTTTTCAGAGAGATAGTCCGTCATTTGTTTGTGCACAACCTTTTCAATTATTTTTGACAACACGGGCAACACGGAAATCGGACGATAATTGGCTCTATCAGTTGCACTACCGCTCTTAAAGATAGGGACAATCTTAGCAGACTTCCATTCTTGAGGTAAAACCCCACTGGACAATGACAAATTTATAATGTGTGTAAGAGATGATGCAATAATCGGGGCTGCCAATTTAACAAGCTTAGCAGATATTCCATCCAAACCAGTCGCCTTGTTTGGAGAAATACCAGAAATTAACTCAAGAACAACATTTTCAGTTATTTCCACAAACTTAAATTTAGACTGGGTAAAACTCTTAATAAAATTGTTAAAATCTCCATCAAAAGATTGAGCCTGCTTCAATTCTTCAACAATACCACAGAAGTAGTCATTAAATAGTTCAGCTACAGCACATGAATCATTTATTTCTACATCATCGACTTTTAACGTATGAACATTTGAATCCCTGCATTTGTTGGGTACCACACTTCTTAATGACTTCCACACTTTACTACTGTCTCCAGGGTTATTAACAATACAATCATGAATATAATCCTTTTTTAACCTTCTCATAGTAGATGTAACTTTGTTTCTCAACACTTTATATTGATCCCAGTCTACTGTTTGGCCAGTTGATACTGCTTTCTTTTTACGTTTATCCCGTTCACGCATCATTACCTTAACATCGTCAGTAATCCAAGGTACGTTCCGTTGTCTAACACGTCTCTTTTTCAGGGGGGCGTGTTTATCAATAATTAATCTATACTTCTCAATCCATATATCGTACGCCCTTTCAACATTATTTTCGGATAATACTTCATCCCAAGGCTGGCTTAACAGGTCCCTTTTAAAAGCATCAACATCCATCTTATTTATAGCTCTTGAATGTACATATTTATGTTCGACAACTTTACGTTTCACTCGTCCCCAAGTAGCAAGCAACATATAATGATCACTAATCCCAATTTGTATAACATCACTAAAGCTTACTCTATTACAATCAGAGGTAAATACAAGATCAATTACAGTCGAAGAGTGTTGGGTAACTCGTGTTGGCTTATCAATTAATTGAGTCAAATGATAGTTGTTTGCAAATTCTATAAGACGCTTTGTTACCGAGTTAGGATTTTTGCTAGATACATCACAATTTAAATCACCCAACAGCACAACATCAATATCTTGAGCTTCAATTTTTTCAAAAATATTTTCCACTTTATCAAACAAGAAGGATTTACTGTTTGGGGGTCTATACCATACGCATACTAGGAATGGTTTCTGATTTTTCTTTTCAATTTGAATAACTTGCATTTCCAATTCATCATCTAAAAGGTCATCTCTCACCTTATAAATTACATCTTTTTTCACATAAACTATTATTCCACCTCCGTTTCGGTTCCTGTCCTTTCTTATTATAGAATAACCATCAATATTTATGCAAGAATCAGGAATTGTTTCGTCAAGCATTGTTTCACTAAAAGAAACTACATCATATGGTGAATTTTCAAATAAGGATCTTACTTCATCAATACATCGATACAAAGAACAAATATTAAGGTGCGTAATATTAATACCGGGTTGGCATTTGACCATCTTCGTGACACTATCAAAATTATTGTATTGTACATGCATTTGTTCTTCATAGTTAGGTTCATTTCTCGGATTCGTTGCGCGAGTGTCTTCCACAGTTTCGGTAAATAAGTCAATAGTTGGTAATTCACTGAAGAGACATTTAGAGCAAATCCAGTCTCGATCTGAGTTAAGATAGCATCATTCACATAGCCACATTTCGCGTGAGACATTTTCCACAATTCACACACAAGATAGAGTTTTGATTATTTCGTACAGATTTGTTACAATATATACAAGGATATGTGATTATCATTTCGCTATAGTTTCTGGTGTTGTGTTAATACGATTGTTTAATTCATACTTTTTAGTACATCACATTCAGTTTTTCAAGATCTTTCTCAGACCGGATGCTCACTTTTTCGTTGTTTTTCAGAAGCGCCTTGATCCTACCGTCGTTGGTCCACGTCTTCGCTACGTCGGGTGATTGACGCACTTTTCGAAGGAGTTGTTGGCGGTACGCGGTCAGGTCTTCGTGCACGTATACGTTTGTTCCCTTTAATTTGGTTCGGTTTGAGAATACAGCCTGTCGCGCGTTGTAGCTCGCGAACTTGATGATGATCGAGTGGGGTCTTCCGTTCGCTGTTCCCGACCTCGGTGTTATGCGGTGACTCCGGTCGATGTCGCATGGCCTCAGCTCGACGTCCATCTTCTCGGAAGCGAGCCGTCGAATGGTGTCGTCTGTACATTCGTTCGGCACCTCCTTGATGCCCTGGAATCTCAGGCAGTTCCGACGACTGTACTGCTCCTGTTCCTCACAGACGGATTGGAGTGCGGTCACCTTCTTCTCCAGTGTGTTTACTTTTTCGTCCAGTGTATTCAGTTGTTCACGATGCTCGTCCAAATCCATCTGTAGAGCTTGGTAAACGGACTGTGTCACTTGCTCTACAATGGTGTCTACAATGGACTCTACCAGCTTGGTTCTGATGTCTTCACTAGACATGGCTTTGACGATCATGTCATGTAGATTTTCGCTCGAGAGAGCTCGGGCGTTCTCGGGTGGTTTGGCGACTTCTGCGGTGGCAGGATCTGCAGCCTTCTCCGGGGTAGCCTCTTGTCGGGGCTCCGACTGACTATTTTTGCTGTTCTTTGTCGTTCTTGTCATCCTTGCTGAGGGGGTTAACTTCAGTTCGTTACCTTTAAGTGCACAATAACAAAGGTTTATCGTGGCACCGTATACAGCAGCACTGTATAACGAGTAAGTCTCAGGCCGGTATTATATAACAGGCATGTGCATATGGTATAAGGTATATACTGTAACTATATATACAGGGTGGCCCAAAAAAAACGAACGGGGCACTTCCCAAAATAGTAATATCACAATGTTTATGTTCATCGGATAGGGTGTCCTTTCCAATGAAAAACGATACCAAGAACAGTGATTTGGTCAGGTCGTTTTTGTTTAAGGACGCAGTGAGTGAGACCATGTCAGGTGCCGATTTATGTCGATTTCGACCTAGTCAATGCCAGTTTAACCGCACTCATTGCCCGTAATACCATTCAGCGACCAGGCCCATTCTCTCGGCACACGGCTGAGTGCACACTAACAATAGTGCGCGATGCTCAACGATATGAACGGCGGTTCATGCGATTCATCAAGCGCTGGCTCAATACAAATTGACAAAAAAGAGAACCTGACATGGTGTCACTCACAGGGCCCTAAAACAAAAACTACACGACCAAATTGACTGTTCTTGGTATCGTTTTTCATTTGAAAAGACACTCTATCCGATGGACATAATACATGTGTTACTTTATTTTGGGAAGTGCCCCGTTCCGTTTTTTTGGGGCCACCCTGTATAGTCACGTATGGGTATCGATGTTTTAACACGCGTGGGACTAAGGCACTAAACAACAGAAAGCCGACGAGTCGATGATGTGAATCAATTTATCATGTTAGTTCGCCTCCAAAGTCAAAATAAAGCTCTTCCTCATATACATTACAGTTGATGAGGTCGATGATGTGTTCGCATTATAATCAAGTAGATAGATTTGAGTCCCAAAATCTTGGAAAATAAGTTGCTTTCTCTGCCAAAATCAGTGTATGACTTATACCTCGCACGTATCGTATCCATTCCTATAACTAACGAATGAATGCTTTGTTTGACCAATGGTTCCTTTAATTTATGGATGGTTTCTATGTCTGACTGATGGTTCCTAATACGTGACTGATGGTTCCTATAACTGACAGATTGTTCCTTATAAGTGACCGATGGAGCCTATAACTGACTGTTAGTTCCTCAAAATAACTGATGCTTTCTTTAATTGACTGATGGATCATATAACTGCCAGATGTGTATAATAACAGGCGGATTGTACCTATTTTTCACCAATGATTCCTTAAACTTACGGATGGGTTCTTTCATAAGCGACTAATGGTTCCTATAACTGACCATAGGCGTACTCAGGGGGGGGGGGGGGGGTGGGGGGTTTGGGGGTTGAAACCCCCCCCCCCCCCCTTTGTCCCCAAAATGGCTGTTTTGGGGGGTTCGAACCCCCCCTTTTCAAATTTTAGCCGGTCTCGAGACCACTTGCTAAAATTGTCAAGCTCGCTTCGCTCGCATTCTTATATATAATATATTCTACAACCTCGGGTGTTTATATGCTCCCTTCAAAACGAAGTATCATAACACGAATATACCCATACAATAATATTGAAACAAATGGCAATTGCCGATGTTAAATTGCTAAAATTGTCAAGCTCGCTTCGCTCGCATTCTTATATATATTATTCTACAACCTCGGGTGTTCTTATACTCCCTTCAAAACGAAATATCATAACACGAATATACCCATATAATAATATTGAAACAAATGGCAATTTCAGATGTTAAATTGCTAAAATTGTCAACAACCTCGGATGTTTATATGCTCCCTTCAAAACGAATTATCATAACGCGAATATACCCATACAATAATATTGAAACAAATGGCAATTTCAGATGTTAAATTGCTAAAAATGTTCAATTAAAGCTACGGGAATCTCTAGGACATCCACGATTGACCACCAGGATAGATTATCGCAAATTGCTTAACCTGTGCCGTAGAAACCGGAAATGCCAAATTGGAGCCTTCGCCGTCTTTGAAGAAAACACTATGAAATCAACGCCTTCCACCAAACTGTAGATCAGAGATCGCTCTAACATGGTCACCGAGCAAGACAAACTACCAAGTGTCCACTCCATACCATGCAACTAAGATTTACCGGACGTCCCTGGACTAGGGAGTACAGAAGATCGCCGCCTGGACACCCGTGATATGTCATCTTAATGGGTACGGGCCATACCACCGTTGGGCCGTCACAACCTCAAGTCGTTTTGTGAATGCAGAAATCTTGGAGCTTCTCGCCACGTAATAGACGAACCCTTTGTCTTCCATCTGTTCGGTTGTGAAAGTACTTGGTCTCGGCTTCGAATTTTTTTTTACGGACACCCCCCCCCCCCCCCCTATTACAACCCTATTATAACCCTATTACAACTAAAGAAATAAAAGATATTGTTTGTGACTTAAAAAGTAAATCAAGCACTGGTTATGATGAAATTGATATTGTCGTCGTTAAAAGGGTTGTTCACATTATCCGTTGTGTTGTATTTCTAATGAATCGATGAATAAAGCATAGGCGTCGATTTCTTCTCGCAATTGGGGGGATGATACGTCATTTTGAAACATTTTGTCGAGCAGCGTGCCAGCGTGCCAGCGTGCCAGCAGCGTGCCCGGGTTTTTATGACTGAGGTGGGGGGGGGGGGGGGGGGGGGGGATAGAGGGCTTTGTCCAAGTATGGATGAACTTTAGCCTGATAGAAACATAGATTGCAAGCATCCTGATGGAACCCTGAATATAATCAGTCAAGTGATACCCAAATTGGAAAGCTTATTGGGGGTCCAGTGGGCGGAGCCCACGGAAGCTTTGGGATTGGTAATATCCAGAAATAAAGATGTTGTCTATAATTATGTAAATTCACTATTGATTAGTTAGTTATATAGTTAGCTCAATTTAAGTGGGCATAGAGAGAGAATTCCTGAATAAAACTATTCAATGAGTACAGGGCCGGGACGGGACTGGGTCAAATAACCTTAATGGGGGTTCCAGGGGGCGAAGCCCCCGGAAGATTTTGGATTTCGGCAGTTTAGCACTATACAAATGTGGTTTAAGAAGACTATAATATCAACTTTCACATTATGAATGAGAGGGGGCAATGCTCCTTTATTTAAATGTTATTATATATTTTGGAACCCCAAATATCGGGGGGGGGGGGGGGGGGATAATAATACAGGCCATCCCCCACCTGAAATATTGGGGGGGGGGGATATATCCCCCCATCCCCCCGTGATCGACGCCCATGGAATAAAGGCATTTTTCTGGAAAAGTTAAAAATAGCAAAAGTCATTCTTGTATATAAAAATGGATCATTCGATACGATGAGTACTTATCGGCCAATATCAGTCTTGCCACTATTTTCAAATTATTTTTTTTTTATAATAGATTGATATATTTTTGGAACCAATGTAATTTATTAGCAGATAGTTAATATGGGTTTAGAGCTGGTCGCTCCAAATCTTCTGCATTATTTTGTTTTTAAAGTTTCAAATGCCTTAGATAATATACAAATTATGTTTAGGAATATTTCTCGATCTTAGTAAGGCATTTGATACGTTAGATCATAAAATTTATTATGGAATACAAGGTGTTTTCTTAAAACGGTTTGAAAGCTATTTAACAAACCGAAAACAATATGTTATTTTTAATAAAATTAAATCTGATTTTAAAACCATAGGATGTTGAGTGCCTAAAGACTCGATACTGGGACCATTATTATTTCTTGTGTACATGAACGATATTACTCAGGCTTTACACATATTGCAATGTATTTTATATGCGGATGACTTAAGCTTATTTTTGTCTGATAACGATTTAGATAGATTAGTGACACTATTTAATGATGAGCTTCAGAATATTTCTCAATGGTTGTATATTATTACATTAATCTTAAAGGTAAAGAAAACTAATTATATGATTTTTACACACCAAAAAAATAAAATTTATAATATTGAAGTAAAAATAAATGGAAATGTTATACAGTGTTGTAATTCACTGATATTTTTAGATATTCAAATTGATAGTAAAATGTCGTTCATATTGAAGCAATTTGTAATAAGATCTAGAAAATAGTTGGTATTTTATATAATTTAAAACATTTCTATTAATGATATACAATGCATTGTTTTTATCACAATTAAATTATTGCAATATTGTTCAAATTCAAATGATTATTGTATGAATAGATTATATAAATTACATAAGAAGGCAATACGTATAATCTCTGGTTCCTATCTATTACTGTGAGATTGTTCCTTATAAGTAACTGAATGTTATTTCATACAATTGGTTAGGGTTAGGTATTAGGGATATATGCGGTCGTGGGGAACCTTGAATATAATGTGTACAAATCTGTTAATGTCCCATAATACATTATTGAATGTGCTCATGAATTTGTTGGTACTTGGTGGTTCTTGTAACTAAAAAACTTTTCCTAATAAGTGACCGATTCTTCCTATAACTGACAGTTTGTTCCTTATAAGTGACCGATGGTTCCTATTATTGACAGTTTGTTCCTTATTAGTGACCAATGGTTCCTATTACTGACAGATTGTTCCTTATAAGTAACTGAATGTTGGTTCCTACAATTGGTTAGGGTTAGTGTTAGGGTTAGGTATAGGGGGTATATGCAGTCGTGGGGAACCTTGAATATAATGTGTACAAATATTTTAATGTCCCTTAATACAATATTGATGGTACTTGTTGGTTCTTTCAACTGACAAATTGTTCCTTATAAGTAACCGATTGTTGCTATAACTGACATATTGTTCATTATGAGTGACTGATGGTTCCTGTAACTGACAGATTGTTCCTTATAAGTGACCGATGGTTCCTATTACTCTGAGATTGTTCCTTATAAGTAACTGAATGTTATTTCATACAATTGGTTAGGGTTAGGGTTAGGGTTAGGGGGTATATGCGGTCGTGGGGAGCCTTGGATATAATGTGTACAAATCTTTTAATGTCCTTTAATACATTATTGAAAGTGCTCAAGAATTTGTTGGTACTTGGTGGTTCTTGTTACTGACAAACTGTTCCTTATAAGTGACCGATTGTTCCTATAACTGACAGTTTGTTCCTTATAAGTGACCGATGGTTCCTATAACTGACATATTGTTCCTAATGAGTTACTGATGGTTCCTGTAACTGACAGATTGTTCGTTATAAGTGACCGATGGTTCCTATTACTGTGAGATTGTTCCTTATAAGTAACTGAATGTTATTTCATACAATTGGTTAGGGTTAGGTATAGGGGATATATGCGGTCGTGGGGAACCTTGAATATAATGTGTACAAATCTGTTAATGTCCCATAATACATTATTGAAAGTGCTCATGAATTTGTTGGTACTTGGTGGTTCTTGTAACTAAAAAACTTTTCCTAATAAGTGACCGATTCTTCCTATAACTGACAGTTTGTTCCTTATAAGTGACCGATTGTTCCTATAACTGACAGTTTGTTCCTTATAGGTGACCGATGGTTACTATTACTGACAGTTTGTTCCTTATTAGTGACCGATGGTTCCTATTACTGACAGATTGTTCCTTATAAGTAACTGAGTGTTGGTTCCTACAATTGGTTGGGGTTAGGTATAAGGGGTATTTGCGGTCGTGGGGAACTCCCCACGTGGGGGAACTTGAATATAATGTTTACAATTATTGTAATGTCCCTTAATACACTGTTGAAAGTGCTCATGAATTTGTTGGTACTTGGTGGTTCTTGTAACTGACAAACTGTTCCTTATAAATGACCGATTGTTCCTATAAATGACAGTTTGTACCTTATAAGTAATTGAATGTTGGTTCCTACAATTGGTTAGGGTTAGGGTTAGGTATAAGGGGTATTTGCGGTCGTGGGGAAGTGCCCACGTAGGGGATCTTCAATATAATGTTTACAATTATTGTAATGTCCCTTAATACACTGTTGAAAGTGCTCATGATTTGTTGGTACTCGGTGGTTCTTGTAACCGACAAATTATTCGTTATAAGTGACTGATTGTTACTATAACTGACAGTTTGTACCTTATAAGTGACCGATGGTTCCTACAAATGACAGATTGTTCATTTTGAGTGACTGATGGTTCCTGTAACTGACAGAATGTTCCTTAAAGGAACCGATGGTTCCTATAACAGACAGATTATTCCTTAAATGTGACCGATGGTTCATATTACTGACAGTACTGACAGATTGTTCCTTATAAGTAACTGAATGTTATTTCCTACAATTGGTTAGGGTTAGGGTTAGGTATAGGGGGTATATGCAGTCGTGGGGAACCTTGAATATAATGTGTACAAATATGTTAATGTCCCTTAATACACTATTGAAATTGCTCATGAATTTGTTGGTACTTGTTGGTTCTTTCAACTGACAAATCGTTCCTTATATTAAGTAACCGATTATTGCTATAAATGACATATTGTTCATTATGAGTGACGGGTGGTTCCTGTAACTGACAGATTGTTCCTTATAAGTGACCGATGGTTCCTATTACTCTGAGATTGTTCCTTATAAGTAACTGAATGATATTTCATACAATTGGTTAGGGTTAGGGTTAGGGTTAGGTATAGGGGGTATATGCAGTCGTGGGGAACCTTGAATATAATGTGTACACAAATGTTAATGTCCCTTAATCCACTATTGAAATTGCTCATGAATTAGTTGGTACTTGGTGGTTCTTGTAACTGACAAATTGTTCCTTATAAGTAACCGATTGTTGCTATAACTGACATATTGTTCATTATGAGTGACGGGTGGTTCCTGTAACTGACGGATTGTTCCTTATAAGTGACCGATGGTTCCTATTACTCTGAGAATGTTCCTTATAAGTAACTGAATGTTATTTCATACAATTGGTTAGGGTTAGGGTTAGGGTTAGGTATGGGGGTATATGCGGTCGTGGGGAACCTTGGATATAATGTGTACCAATCTTTTAATGTCCTTTAATACATTTTTGAACGTGCTCAAGAATTTGTTGGTACTTGGTGGTTCTTGTAACTGACAAACTGTTCCTTATAAGTGACAGATTGTTCCTATAACTAACAGTTTGTTCCTTATAAGTGACCGATGGTTCCTATAACTGACATATTGTTCCTAATGAGTTACTGATGGTTCCTATAACAGACAAATTGTTTCTTATCAAGTTCAAGTTCAAGTTCAAGTTGATTTTATTGTCCATAAGGAAATTTGTTGCGTTACATGCAATAATCGGAGAAAACAAAATATTTACAACAAAATATACATTTACCTAAATCATAAGTCTTTTGATAAATTATTTTAAATAACCATTAATATGTCCATGTGACAAGGAAGGTGCACACAATGCTTAACACATAATGATTACAAACACCTACAAATATTAATATGTATTTTGATTGTTTTAGTAATTGTGTGTGTCCAAAAAGTCTATCCATAAATCAAAATGTATTATATCATATCACTTTATATTATTCCATATGAAATATCATTCCATTTCATTAACATGCTCATCAATTCCTATATTAAAGTATAGCATAGTTAATATAATGTTTCACATGAACACATACTCTATGCAATTGTTTATATCAAGAAAAATTAAATGTCTAATCTGTATCGCTAATTCGCTATTCATATCATTCAAATTATCAACCATATTTAAACTGATCTTATTCATACATACTAATTTTGTAATATATATTACAAAATATATATCTTAATTTAGTACAATATAACATAATATTACTTACTCATAAAACATACAAAAGGATTCATGCAATTATGCACATAATTCATTATCAAATTAACAATTATTTAAAAATATTGCATTCATTCCATAAACAGTCTATAAATGTGTAATTAACAATTAATTAGTGTTACAATTAAATTGAATGATTGCATTTACATAATATGTTTGTATAATAAACGCAATAAATACAAAGGCTAATATTGTTAATATCAAATTAGTGTATATCCTTATTTTTTATAAATAATTCTAAATTCTATTCTATTAAATATAATTCAAAAAACAAAACTAAACTAAAGAACAAAAGCGTTTGCAAAATAAAAATTAGGAATTACCCATTTATGTACAGGAAAATAATATATAAAGTCATACAAATCGATTAATTAAACAATTTAATAATTTATTTCCTAATTGTAGGCAGTTTACTTGAGATTAATTATATTTACTATTTAAATTTGATTTAGTACAGGACATTAACATAATTAATAGTACAACAAACAATGACACCATTTAAAACTAAGGCTATAAGTGACCGATTGCTCCTATAACTGACAGATTATTCCTTATAAGTGACTGATGGTTCCTATAACTGACAGATTGTTCCTTATGAGTGACTGATGGTTCCTGTAACTGACAGATTGTTCCTTATAAGTAACTGATGGTTCTTATAACAGACAGATTGTTCCTTAAAAGTGACCAATGGTTCGTATTACTGACAGATTGTTCCTTATAAGTAACTGAATGTTATTTCCTACAATTGGTTAGGGTTAGGGTTAGGGTTAGGTATAGGGGGTATATGCGGTCGTGGGGAACCTTGAATATAATGTGTACAAATCTTTTAATGTCCCATAATACATTATTGAAAGTGCTCATGAATTTGTTGGTACTTGGTGGTTCTTGTAACTGACAAACTGTTCCTTATGAGTGACCGATTGTTCCTATAACTGACAGTTTGTTCCTTATAGGTGACCGAGGGTTACTATTACTGACATTTTGCTCCTTATTAGTGACCGATGGTTCCTATTACTGACAGATTGTTCCTTATAAGTAACTGAATGTTATTTCCTACAATTGGTTAGGGTTAGGGTTAGGGTTAGGTATAGGGGGTATATGCAGTCGTGGGGAACCTTGAATATAATGTGTACAAATATGTTAATATCCCTTAATACACTATTGAAATTGCTCATGAATTTGTTGGTACTTGTTGGTTCTTTCAACTGACAAATTGTTCCTTATAAGTAACCGATTGTTGCTATAACTGACATATTGTTCATTATGAGTGACAGGTGGTTCCTGTAACTGACAGATTGTTCCTTATAAGTGACCGATGGTTCCTATTACTCTGAGATTGTCCCTTATAAGTAACTGAATGTTATTTCATACAATTGGTTAGGGTTAGGGTTAGGGTTAGGTATAGGGGGTATATGCGGTCGTGGGGAGCCTTGGATATAATGTGTACAAATCTTTTAATGTCCTTTAATACATTATTGAAAGTGCTCAAGAATTTGTTGGTACTTGGTGGTTCTTGTAACTGACAAACCTGTTCCTTATAAGTGACCGATTGTTCCTTTAACTGACAGTTTGTTCCTTATAAGTGACCGATGGTTCATATAACTGACATATTGTTCCTAATGAGTTACTGATGGTTCCTGTAACTGACAGATTGTTCCTTATAAGTGACCGATGGTTCCTATTACTGTGAGATTGTTCCTTATAAGTAACTGAATGTTATTTCATACAATTGGTTAGGGTTAGGGTTAGGGTTAGGTATAGGGGGTATATGCGGTCGTGGGGAACCTTGGGTTAGGGTTAGGGTTAGGGTTAGGGTTAGGGTTAGGGTTAGGGTCCTTTAATACATTATTGAAAGTGCTCAAGAATTTGTTGGTACTTGGTGGTTTCTTGTACCTGACAAACTGTTCCTTATAAGTGACCGATTGTTCCTATAACTGACAGTTTGTTCCTTATAGGTGACCGATGGTTACTATTACTGACAGTTTGTTCCTTATTAGTGACCGATGGTTCCTATTACTGACAGATTGTTTCTATAAGTAACTGTATGTTGGTTCCTACAATTGGTTGGGGTTAGGGTTAGGTATAGAGGGTATTTGCGGTCGTGGGGAACTCCCCACGTGGGGGACCTTGAATTATAATGTTTACAATTATTGTAATGTCCCTTAATACACTGTTGAAAGTGCTCATGAATTTGTTGGTACTTGGTGGTTCTTGTAACTGACAAACTGTTCCTTATAAGTGACCGATTGTTCCTATAACTGACAGTTTGTTCCTTATAGGTGACCGATGGTTACTATTACTGACATGTTGCTCCTTATTAGTGACCGATGGTTCCTATTACTGACAGATTGTTCCTTATAAGTAATTGAATGTTGGTTCCTACAATTGGTTGGGGTTAGGGTTAGGTATAGGTGGTATTTGCGGTCGTGGGGAACTCCCCACGTGGGGGACCTTGAATATAATGTTTACAATTATTGTAATGTCCCTTAATACACTGTTGAAAGTGCTCATGAATTTGTTGGTACTTGGTGGTTCTTGTAACTGACAAACTGTTCCTTATAAGTGACCGATTGTTCCTATAACTGACAGTTTGTTCTTATAGGTGACCGATGTTTACTATTACTGACATGTTGCTCCTTATTAGTGACCGATGGTTCCTATTACTGACAGATTGTTCCTTATAAGTAATTGAATGTTGGTTCCTACAATTGGTTAGGGTTAGGGTTAGGTATAAGGGGTATTTGCGGTCGTGGGGAACCTTAAATAAAATGTTTACAATTATTGTAATGTCCCTTAATACACTGTTGAAAGTGCTCAAGATTTGTTGGTACTTGGTGGTTTTTGTAACCGACAAATTATTCGTTATAAGTGACTGATTGTTACTATAACTGACAGTTTGTTCCTTATAAGTGACCAATGGTTCCTACAAATGACAGATTGTTCCTTTTGAGTGACTGATGGTTCCTGTAACTGACATAATGTTCCTTAAAGGAACCGATGGTTCCTATAACAGACAGATTGTTCCTTAAATGTGACCGATGGTTCCTATTACTGACAGTACTGACCGATTGGTACTATAACTGACAGTTTGTTCCTTATAAGTGACCGATGGTTCCTACAAATGACAGGTTGTTCCTTTTGAGTGACTGATGGTTCCTGTAACTGACAGATTGTTCCTTATAAGTGACCGATGGTTCCTATTACTGTGAGAATATTCCTTATAAGTAACTGAATGTTATTTCATACAATTGGTTAGGCTTAGGGTTTGGGTTAGGTATAGGGGGTATATGCGGTCGTGGGGAGCCTTGGATATAATGTGTACAAATCTTTTAATGTCCTTTAATACATTATTGAACGTGCTCAAGAATTTGTTGGTACTTGGTGGTTCTTGTAACTGACAAACTGTTCCTTATAAGTGAGAGATTGTTCCTTTAACTGACAGTTTGTTCCTTTTAAGTGACCGATGGTTCCTATAACTGACATATTGTTCCTAATGAGTTACTGATGGTTCCTGTAACTGACAGATTGTTCCTTATAAGTGACCGATGGTTCCTATTACTGTGAGATTGTTCCTTATAAGTAACTGAATGTTATTTCATACAATTGGTTAGGGTTAGGGTTAGGGTTAGGTATAGGGGGTATATGCGGTCGTGGGGAACCTTGGATATAATATGTACAAATATTTTAATGTCCTTTAATACATTATTGAAAGTGCTCAAGAATTTGTTGGTACTTGGTGGTTCTTGTAACTGACAAACTGTTCCTTATAAGTGACCGATTGTTCCTATAACTGACAGTTTGTTCCTTATAGGTGAACGATGGTTACTATTACTGACAGTTTGTTCCTTATTAGTGACCGATGGTTCCTATTACTGACAGATTGTTCCTTATAAGTAACTGTATGTTGGTTCCTACAATTGGTTAGGGTTAGGGTTAGGTATAAGGGGTATTTGCGGTCGTGGGGAACTCCCCACGTGGGGGACCTTGAAAATAATAATTACAATTATTGTAATGTCCCTTAATACACTGTTGAAAGTGCTCATGAATTTGTTGGTACTTGGTGGTTCTTGTAACTGACAAACTGTTCCTTATAAGTGACCGATTGTTCCTATAGCTGACAGTTTGTTCCTTATAGGTGACCGATGGTTATTATTACTGACATTTTGCTCCTTATTAGTGACCGATAGTTCCTATTACTGACAGATTGTTCCTTATAAGTAATTTAATGTTGGTTCCTACAATTGGTTAGGGTTAGGTTAGGTATAAGGGGTATTTGCGGTCGTGGGGAACTCCCCACGTGGGGGACCTTAAATATAATGTTTACAATTATTGTAATGTCCCTTAATACACTGTTGAAAGTGCTCATGATTTGTTGGTACTTGTACTTGGTGGTTCTTGTAACCGACAAATTATTCGTTATAAGTGACTGATTGTTACTATAACTGACAGTTTGTTCCTTATAAGTGACCAATGGTTCCTACAAATGACAGATTGTTCCTTTTGAGTGACTGATGGTTCCTGTAACTGACATAATGTTCCTTAAAGGAACCGATCCGATGGTTCCTATAACAGACAGATTGTTCCTTAAATGTGACCGATGGTTCCTATTACTGACAGTACTGACCGATTGGTACTATAACTGACAGTTTGTTCCTTATAAGTGACCGATGGTTCCTACAAATGACAGATTGTTCCTTTTGAGTGACTGATGGTTCCTGTAACTGACAGATTGTTCCTTATAAGTGACCGATGGTTCATATTACTCTGAGATTGTTCCTTATAAGTAACTGAATGTTATTTCATACAATTGGTTAGGGTTAGGTATATGGGGTATATGCGGTCGTGGGGAGCCTTGGATATAATGTGTACAAATCTTGTAATGTCCTTTAATACATTATTGAAAGTGCTCAAGAATTTGTTTGTACTTGGTGGTTCTTGTGACTGACAAACTGTTCCTTATAAGTGACCGATTGTTCCTTTAACTGACAGTTTGTTCCTTATAAGTGACCGATGGTTCCTATAACTGACATATTGTTCCTAATGAGTTACTGATGGTTCCTGTAACTGACAGATTGTTCCTTATAAGTGACCGATGGTTCCTATTACTGTGAGATTGTTCCTTATAAGTAACCGAATGTTATTTCATACAATTGGTTAGGGTTAGGGTTAGGGTTAGGTATAGGGGGTATATGCGGTCGTGGGGAACCTTGGATATAATATGTACAAATATTTTAATGTCCTTTAATACATTATTGAAAGTGCTCAAGAATTTGTTGGTACTTGGTGGTTCTTGTAACTGACAAACTGTTCCTTATAAGTGACCGATTGTTCCTATAACTGACAGTTTGTTCCTTATAGGTGAACGATGGTTACTATTACTGACAGTTTGTTCCTTATTAGTGACCGATGGTTCCTATTACTGACAGATTGTTCCTTTATAAGTAACTGTATGTTGGTTCCTACAATTGGTTAGGGTTAGGGTTAGGTATAAGGGGTATTTGCGGTCGTGGGGAACTCCCCACGTGGGGGACCTTGAATATAATAATTACAATTATTGTAATGTCCCTTAATACACTGTTGAAAGTGCTCATGAATTTGTTGGTACTTGGTGGTTCTTGTAACTGACAAACTGTTCCTTATAAGTGACCGATTGTTCCTATAGCTGACAGTTTGTTCCTTATAGGTGACCGATGGTTATTATTACTGACATTTTGCTCCTTATTAGTGACCGATGGTTCCTATTACTGACAGATTGTTCCTTATAAGTAATTTAATGTTGGTTCCTACAATTGGTTAGGGTTAGGTTAGGTATAAGGGGTATTTGCGGTCGTGGGGAACTCCCCACGTGGGGGACCTTAAATATAATGTTTACAATTATTGTATTGTCCCTTAATACACTGTTGAAAGTGCTCATGATTTGTTGGTACTTGGTGGTTCTTGTAACCGACAAATTATTCGTTATAAGTGACTGATTGTTACTATAACTGACAGTTTGTTCCTTATAAGTGAGCAATGGTTCCTACAAATGACAGATTGTTCCTTTTGAGTGACTGATGGTTCCTGTAACTGACATAATGTTCCTTAAAGGAACCGATGGTTCCTATAACAGACAGATTGTTCCTTAAATGTGACCGATGGTTCCTATTACTGACAGTACTGACCGATTGGTACTATAACTGACAGTTTGTTCCTTATAAGTGACCGATGGTTCCTACAAATGAAAGATTGTTCCTTTTGAGTGACTGATGGTTCCTGTAACTGACAGATTGTTCCTTATAAGTGACCGATGGTTCATATTACTCTGAGATTGTTCCTTATAAGTAACTGAATGTTATTTCATACAATTGGTTAGGGTTAGGTATATGGGGTATATGCGGTCGTGGGGAGCCTTGGATATAATGTGTACAAATCTTGTAATGTCCTTTAATACATTATTGAAAGTGCTCAAGAATTTGTTGGTACTTGGTGGTTCTTGTGACTGACAAACTGTTCCTTATAAGTGACCGATTGTTCCTTTAACTGACAGTTTGTTCCTTATAAGTGACCGATGGTTCCTATAACTGACATATTGTTCCTAATGAGTTACTGATGGTTCCTGTAACTGACAGATTGTTCCTTATAAGTGACCGATGGTTCCTATTACTGTGAGATTGTTCCTTATAAGTAACTGAATGTTATTTCATACAATTGGTTAGGGTTAGGTATAGGGGGTATATGCGGTCGTGGGGAACCTTGGGTTAGGGTTAGGGTTAGGGTTAGGGTTAGGGTTAGGGTCCTTTAATACATTATTGAAAGTGCTCAAGAATTTGTTGGTACTTGGTGGTTCTTGTAACTGACAAACTGTTCCTTATAAGTGACCGATTGTTCCTATAACTGACAGTTTGTTCCTTATAGGTGACCGATGGTTTACTATTACTGACAGTTTGTTCCTTATTAGTGACCGATGGTTCCTATTACTGACAGATTGTTCCTTATAAGTAACTGTATGTTGGTTCCTACAATTGGTTGGGGTTAGGGTTAGGTATAGGGGGTATTTGCGGTCGTGGGGAACTCCCCACGTGGGGGACCTTGAATATAATGTTTACAATTATTGTAATGTCCCTTAATACACTGTTGAAAGTGCTCATGAATTTGTTGGTACTTGGTGGTTCTTGTAACTGACAAACTGTTCCTTATAAGTGACCGATTGTTCCTATAACTGACAGTTTGTTCCTTATAGGTGACCGATGGTTACTATTACTGACATGTTGCTCCTTATTAGTGACCAATGGTTCCTACAAATGACAGATTGTTCCTTTTGATTGACTGATGGTTCCTGTAACTGACATAATGTTCCTTAAAGGAACCGAGTGTTCCTATAACAGACAGATTGTTCCTTAAATGTGACCGATGGTTCCTATTACTGACAGTACTGACCGATTGGTACTATAACTGACAGTTTGTTCCTTATAAGTGACCGATGGTTCCTACAAATGACAGATTGTTCCTTTTGAGTGACTGATGGTTCCTGTAACTGACAGATTGTTCCTTATAAGTGACCGATGGTTCATATTACTCTGAGATTGTTCCTTATAAGTAACTGAATGTTATTTCATACAATTGGTTAGGGTTAGGGTTTGGGTTAGGTATAGGGGGTATATGCGGTCGTGGGGAGCCTTGGATATAATGTGTACAAATCTTTTAATGTCCTGTAATACATTATTGAACGTGCTCAAGAATTTGTTGGGACTTGGTGGTTCTTGTAACTGACAAACTGTTCCTTATAAGTGACAGATTGTTCCTATAACTGACAGTGTTCCTTATAGGTGAACGATGGTTACTATTACTGACAGTTTGTTCCTTATTAGTGACCGATGGTTCCTATTACTGACAGATTGTTCCTTATAAGTAACTGTATGTTGGTTCCTACAATTGGTTGGGGTTAGGGTTAGGTATAGGGGGTATTTGCGGTCGTGGGGAACTCCCCACGTTGGGGACCTTGAAAATAATGTTTACAATTATTGTAATGTCCCTTAATACACTGTTGAAAGTGCTCATGAATTTGTTGGTACTTGGTGGTTCTTGTAACTGACAAACTGTTCCTTATAAGTGACCGATTGTTCCTATAACTGACAGTTTGTTCCTTATAGGTGACCGATGGTTACTATTACTGACATGTTGCTCCTTATTAGTGACCAATGGTTCCTACAAATGACAGATTGTTCCTTTTGAGTGACTGATGGTTCCTGTAACTGACATAATGTTCCTTAAAGGAACCGATGGTTCCTATAACAGACAGATTGTTCCTTAAATGTGACCGATGGTTCCTATTACTGACAGTACTGACCGATTGGTACTATAACTGACAGTTTGTTCCTTATAAGTGACCGATGGTTCCTACAAATGACAGATTGTTCCTTTTGAGTGACTGATGGTTCCTGTAACTGACATAATGTTCCTTAAATGAACCGAGTGTTCCTATAACAGACAGATTGTTCCTTAAATGTGACCGATGGTTCCTATTACTGACAGTACTGACCGATTGGTATTATAACTGACAGTTTGTTCCTTATAAGTGACCGATGGTTCCTACAAATGACAGATTGTTCCTTTTGAGTGACTGATGGTTCCTGTAACTGACAGATTGTTCCTTATAAGTGACCGATGGTTCATATTACTCTGAGATTGTTCCTTATAAGTAACTGAATGTTATTTCATACAATTGGTTAGGGTTAGGGTTAGGGTTAGTTATATGGGGTATATGCGGTCGTGGGGAGCCTTGGATATAATGTGTACAAATCTTGTAATGTCCTTTAATACATTATTGAAAGTGCTCAAGAATTTGTTGGTACTTGGTGGTTCTTGTGACTGACAAACTGTTCCTTATAAGTGACCGATTGTTCCTTTAACTGACAGTTTGTTCCTTATAAGTGACCGATGGTTCCTATAACTGACATATTGTTCCTAACGAGTTACTGATGGTTCCTGTAACTGACAGATTGTTCCTTATAAGTGACCGATGGTTCCTATTACTGTGAGATTATTCCTTATAAGTAACTGAATGTTATTTCATACAATTGGTTAGGGTTAGGGTTTGGGTTAGGTATAGGGGGTATATGCGGTCGTGGGGAGCCTTGGATATAATGTGTACAAATCTTTTAATGTCCTGTAATACATTATTGAACGTGCTCAAGAATTTGTTGGTACTTGGTGGTTCTTGTAACTGACAAACTGTTCCTTATAAGTGACAGATTGTTCCTATAACTGACAGTTTGTTCCTTTTAAGTGACCGATGGTTCCTATAACTGACATATTGTTCCTAATGAGTTACTGATGGTTCCTGTAACTGACAGATTGTTCCTTATAAGTGACCGATGGTTCCTATTACTGTGAGATTGTTCCTTATAAGTAACTGAATGTTATTTCATACAATTGGTTAGGGTTAGGTATAGGGGGTATATGCGGTCGTGGGGAACCTTGGGTTAGGGTTAGGGTTAGGGTTAGGGTTAGGGTTAGGGTCCTTTAATACATTATTGAAAGTGCTCAAGAATTTGTTGGTACTTGGTGGTTCTTGTACCTGACAAACTGTTCCTTATAAGTGACCGATTGTTCCTATAACTGACAGTTTGTTCCTTATAGGTGACCGATGGTTACTATTACTGACAGTTTGTTCCTTATTAGTGACCGATGGTTCCTATTACTGACAGATTGTTTCTTATAAGTAACTGTATGTTGGTTCCTACAATTGGTTGGGGTTAGGGTTAGGTATAGAGGGTATTTGCGGTCGTGGGGAACTCCCCACGTGGGGGACCTTGAATATAATGTTTACAATTATTGTAATGTCCCTTAATACACTGTTGAAAGTGCTCATGAATTTGTTGGTACTTGGTGGTTCTTGTAACTGACAAACTGTTCCTTATAAGTGACCGATTGTTCCTATAACTGACAGTTTGTTCCTTATAGGTGACCGATGGTTACTATTACTGACATGTTGCTCCTTATTAGTGACCGATGGTTCCTATTACTGACAGATTGTTCCTTATAAGTAATTGAATGTTGGTTCCTACAATTGGTTGGGGTTAGGGTTAGGTATAGGTGGTATTTGCGGTCGTGGGGAACTCCCCACGTGGGGGACCTTGAATATAATGTTTACAATTATTGTAATGTCCCTTAATACACTGTTGAAAGTGCTCATGAATTTGTTGGTACTTGGTGGTTCTTGTAACTGACAAACTGTTCCTTATAAGTGACCGATTGTTCCTATAACTGACAGTTTGTTCTTATAGGTGACCGATGTTTACTATTACTGACATGTTGCTCCTTATTAGTGACCGATGGTTCCTATTACTGACAGATTGTTCCTTATAAGTAATTGAATGTTGGTTCCTACAATTGGTTAGGGTTAGGGTTAGGTATAAGGGGTATTTGCGGTCGTGGGGAACCTTAAATAAAATGTTTACAATTATTGTAATGTCCCTTAATACACTGTTGAAAGTGCTCAAGATTTGTTGGTACTTGGTGGTTTTTGTAACCGACAAATTATTCGTTATAAGTGACTGATTGTTACTATAACTGACAGTTTGTTCCTTATAAGTGACCAATGGTTCCTACAAATGACAGATTGTTCCTTTTGAGTGACTGATGGTTCCTGTAACTGACATAATGTTCCTTAAAGGAACCGATGGTTCCTATAACAGACAGATTGTTCCTTAAATGTGACCGATGGTTCCTATTACTGACAGTACTGACCGATTGGTACTATAACTGACAGTTTGTTCCTTATAAGTGACCGATGGTTCCTACAAATGACAGGTTGTTCCTTTTGAGTGACTGATGGTTCCTGTAACTGACAGATTGTTCCTTATAAGTGACCGATGGTTCCTATTACTGTGAGAATATTCCTTATAAGTAACTGAATGTTATTTCATACAATTGGTTAGGCTTAGGGTTTGGGTTAGGTATAGGGGGTATATGCGGTCGTGGGGAGCCTTGGATATAATGTGTACAAATCTTTTAATGTCCTTTAATACATTATTGAACGTGCTCAAGAATTTGTTGGTACTTGGTGGTTCTTGTAACTGACAAACTGTTCCTTATAAGTGAGAGATTGTTCCTTTAACTGACAGTTTGTTCCTTTTAAGTGACCGATGGTTCCTATAACTGACATATTGTTCCTAATGAGTTACTGATGGTTCCTGTAACTGACAGATTGTTCCTTATAAGTGACCGATGGTTCCTATTACTGTGAGATTGTTCCTTATAAGTAACTGAATGTTATTTCATACAATTGGTTAGGGTTAGGGTTAGGGTTAGGTATAGGGGGTATATGCGGTCGTGGGGAACCTTGGATATAATATGTACAAATATTTTAATGTCCTTTAATACATTATTGAAAGTGCTCAAGAATTTGTTGGTACTTGGTGGTTCTTGTAACTGACAAACTGTTCCTTATAAGTGACCGATTGTTCCTATAACTGACAGTTTGTTCCTTATAGGTGAACGATGGTTACTATTACTGACAGTTTGTTCCTTATTAGTGACCGATGGTTCCTATTACTGACAGATTGTTCCTTATAAGTAACTGTATGTTGGTTCCTACAATTGGTTAGGGTTAGGGTTAGGTATAAGGGGTATTTGCGGTCGTGGGGAACTCCCCACGTGGGGGACCTTGAAAATAATAATTACAATTATTGTAATGTCCCTTAATACACTGTTGAAAGTGCTCATGAATTTGTTGGTACTTGGTGGTTCTTGTAACTGACAAACTGTTCCTTATAAGTGACCGATTGTTCCTATAGCTGACAGTTTGTTCCTTATAGGTGACCGATGGTTATTATTACTGACATTTTGCTCCTTATTAGTGACCGATAGTTCCTATTACTGACAGATTGTTCCTTATAAGTAATTTAATGTTGGTTCCTACAATTGGTTAGGGTTAGGTTAGGTATAAGGGGTATTTGCGGTCGTGGGGAACTCCCCACGTGGGGGACCTTAAATATAATGTTTACAATTATTGTAATGTCCCTTAATACACTGTTGAAAGTGCTCATGATTTGTTGGTACTTGTACTTGGTGGTTCTTGTAACCGACAAATTATTCGTTATAAGTGACTGATTGTTACTATAACTGACAGTTTGTTCCTTATAAGTGACCAATGGTTCCTACAAATGACAGATTGTTCCTTTTGAGTGACTGATGGTTCCTGTAACTGACATAATGTTCCTTAAAGGAACCGATCCGATGGTTCCTATAACAGACAGATTGTTCCTTAAATGTGACCGATGGTTCCTATTACTGACAGTACTGACCGATTGGTACTATAACTGACAGTTTGTTCCTTATAAGTGACCGATGGTTCCTACAAATGACAGATTGTTCCTTTTGAGTGACTGATGGTTCCTGTAACTGACAGATTGTTCCTTATAAGTGACCGATGGTTCATATTACTCTGAGATTGTTCCTTATAAGTAACTGAATGTTATTTCATACAATTGGTTAGGGTTAGGTATATGGGGTATATGCGGTCGTGGGGAGCCTTGGATATAATGTGTACAAATCTTGTAATGTCCTTTAATACATTATTGAAAGTGCTCAAGAATTTGTTTGTACTTGGTGGTTCTTGTGACTGACAAACTGTTCCTTATAAGTGACCGATTGTTCCTTTAACTGACAGTTTGTTCCTTATAAGTGACCGATGGTTCCTATAACTGACATATTGTTCCTAATGAGTTACTGATGGTTCCTGTAACTGACAGATTGTTCCTTATAAGTGACCGATGGTTCCTATTACTGTGAGATTGTTCCTTATAAGTAACCGAATGTTATTTCATACAATTGGTTAGGGTTAGGGTTAGGGTTAGGTATAGGGGGTATATGCGGTCGTGGGGAACCTTGGATATAATATGTACAAATATTTTAATGTCCTTTAATACATTATTGAAAGTGCTCAAGAATTTGTTGGTACTTGGTGGTTCTTGTAACTGACAAACTGTTCCTTATAAGTGACCGATTGTTCCTATAACTGACAGTTTGTTCCTTATAGGTGAACGATGGTTACTATTACTGACAGTTTGTTCCTTATTAGTGACCGATGGTTCCTATTACTGACAGATTGTTCCTTTATAAGTAACTGTATGTTGGTTCCTACAATTGGTTAGGGTTAGGGTTAGGTATAAGGGGTATTTGCGGTCGTGGGGAACTCCCCACGTGGGGGACCTTGAATATAATAATTACAATTATTGTAATGTCCCTTAATACACTGTTGAAAGTGCTCATGAATTTGTTGGTACTTGGTGGTTCTTGTAACTGACAAACTGTTCCTTATAAGTGACCGATTGTTCCTATAGCTGACAGTTTGTTCCTTATAGGTGACCGATGGTTATTATTACTGACATTTTGCTCCTTATTAGTGACCGATGGTTCCTATTACTGACAGATTGTTCCTTATAAGTAATTTAATGTTGGTTCCTACAATTGGTTAGGGTTAGGTTAGGTATAAGGGGTATTTGCGGTCGTGGGGAACTCCCCACGTGGGGGACCTTAAATATAATGTTTACAATTATTGTATTGTCCCTTAATACACTGTTGAAAGTGCTCATGATTTGTTGGTACTTGGTGGTTCTTGTAACCGACAAATTATTCGTTATAAGTGACTGATTGTTACTATAACTGACAGTTTGTTCCTTATAAGTGAGCAATGGTTCCTACAAATGACAGATTGTTCCTTTTGAGTGACTGATGGTTCCTGTAACTGACATAATGTTCCTTAAAGGAACCGATGGTTCCTATAACAGACAGATTGTTCCTTAAATGTGACCGATGGTTCCTATTACTGACAGTACTGACCGATTGGTACTATAACTGACAGTTTGTTCCTTTTAAGTGACCGATGGTTCCTACAAATGAAAGATTGTTCCTTTTGAGTGACTGATGGTTCCTGTAACTGACAGATTGTTCCTTATAAGTGACCGATGGTTCATATTACTCTGAGATTGTTCCTTATAAGTAACTGAATGTTATTTCATACAATTGGTTAGGGTTAGGTATATGGGGTATATGCGGTCGTGGGGAGCCTTGGATATAATGTGTACAAATCTTGTAATGTCCTTTAATACATTATTGAAAGTGCTCAAGAATTTGTTGGTACTTGGTGGTTCTTGTAACTGACAAACTGTTCCTTATAAGTGAGAGATTGTTCCTTTAACTGACAGTTTGTTCCTTTTAAGTGACCGATGGTTCCTATAACTGACATATTGTTCCTAATGAGTTACTGATGGTTCCTGTAACTGACAGATTGTTCCTTATAAGTGACCGATGGTTCCTATTACTGTGAGATTGTTCCTTATAAGTAACTGAATGTTATTTCATACAATTGGTTAGGGTTAGGGTTAGGGTTAGGTATAGGGGGTATATGCGGTCGTGGGGAACCTTGGATATAATATGTACAAATATTTTAATGTCCTTTAATACATTATTGAAAGTGCTCAAGAATTTGTTGGTACTTGGTGGTTCTTGTAACTGACAAACTGTTCCTTATAAGTGACCGATTGTTCCTATAACTGACAGTTTGTTCCTTATAGGTGAACGATGGTTACTATTACTGACAGTTTGTTCCTTATTAGTGACCGATGGTTCCTATTACTGACAGATTGTTCCTTATAAGTAACTGTATGTTGGTTCCTACAATTGGTTAGGGTTAGGGTTAGGTATAAGGGGTATTTGCGGTCGTGGGGAACTCCCCACGTGGGGGACCTTGAAAATAATAATTACAATTATTGTAATGTCCCTTAATACACTGTTGAAAGTGCTCATGAATTTGTTGGTACTTGGTGGTTCTTGTAACTGACAAACTGTTCCTTATAAGTGACCGATTGTTCCTATAGCTGACAGTTTGTTCCTTATAGGTGACCGATGGTTATTATTACTGACATTTTGCTCCTTATTAGTGACCGATAGTTCCTATTACTGACAGATTGTTCCTTATAAGTAATTTAATGTTGGTTCCTACAATTGGTTAGGGTTAGGTTAGGTATAAGGGGTATTTGCGGTCGTGGGGAACTCCCCACGTGGGGGACCTTAAATATAATGTTTACAATTATTGTAATGTCCCTTAATACACTGTTGAAAGTGCTCATGATTTGTTGGTACTTGTACTTGGTGGTTCTTGTAACCGACAAATTATTCGTTATAAGTGACTGATTGTTACTATAACTGACAGTTTGTTCCTTATAAGTGACCAATGGTTCCTACAAATGACAGATTGTTCCTTTTGAGTGACTGATGGTTCCTGTAACTGACATAATGTTCCTTAAAGGAACCGATCCGATGGTTCCTATAACAGACAGATTGTTCCTTAAATGTGACCGATGGTTCCTATTACTGACAGTACTGACCGATTGGTACTATAACTGACAGTTTGTTCCTTATAAGTGACCGATGGTTCCTACAAATGACAGATTGTTCCTTTTGAGTGACTGATGGTTCCTGTAACTGACAGATTGTTCCTTATAAGTGACCGATGGTTCATATTACTCTGAGATTGTTCCTTATAAGTAACTGAATGTTATTTCATACAATTGGTTAGGGTTAGGTATATGGGGTATATGCGGTCGTGGGGAGCCTTGGATATAATGTGTACAAATCTTGTAATGTCCTTTAATACATTATTGAAAGTGCTCAAGAATTTGTTTGTACTTGGTGGTTCTTGTGACTGACAAACTGTTCCTTATAAGTGACCGATTGTTCCTTTAACTGACAGTTTGTTCCTTATAAGTGACCGATGGTTCCTATAACTGACATATTGTTCCTAATGAGTTACTGATGGTTCCTGTAACTGACAGATTGTTCCTTATAAGTGACCGATGGTTCCTATTACTGTGAGATTGTTCCTTATAAGTAACCGAATGTTATTTCATACAATTGGTTAGGGTTAGGGTTAGGGTTAGGTATAGGGGGTATATGCGGTCGTGGGGAACCTTGGATATAATATGTACAAATATTTTAATGTCCTTTAATACATTATTGAAAGTGCTCAAGAATTTGTTGGTACTTGGTGGTTCTTGTAACTGACAAACTGTTCCTTATAAGTGACCGATTGTTCCTATAACTGACAGTTTGTTCCTTATAGGTGAACGATGGTTACTATTACTGACAGTTTGTTCCTTATTAGTGACCGATGGTTCCTATTACTGACAGATTGTTCCTTTATAAGTAACTGTATGTTGGTTCCTACAATTGGTTAGGGTTAGGGTTAGGTATAAGGGGTATTTGCGGTCGTGGGGAACTCCCCACGTGGGGGACCTTGAATATAATAATTACAATTATTGTAATGTCCCTTAATACACTGTTGAAAGTGCTCATGAATTTGTTGGTACTTGGTGGTTCTTGTAACTGACAAACTGTTCCTTATAAGTGACCGATTGTTCCTATAGCTGACAGTTTGTTCCTTATAGGTGACCGATGGTTATTATTACTGACATTTTGCTCCTTATTAGTGACCGATGGTTCCTATTACTGACAGATTGTTCCTTATAAGTAATTTAATGTTGGTTCCTACAATTGGTTAGGGTTAGGTTAGGTATAAGGGGTATTTGCGGTCGTGGGGAACTCCCCACGTGGGGGACCTTAAATATAATGTTTACAATTATTGTATTGTCCCTTAATACACTGTTGAAAGTGCTCATGATTTGTTGGTACTTGGTGGTTCTTGTAACCGACAAATTATTCGTTATAAGTGACTGATTGTTACTATAACTGACAGTTTGTTCCTTATAAGTGAGCAATGGTTCCTACAAATGACAGATTGTTCCTTTTGAGTGACTGATGGTTCCTGTAACTGACATAATGTTCCTTAAAGGAACCGATGGTTCCTATAACAGACAGATTGTTCCTTAAATGTGACCGATGGTTCCTATTACTGACAGTACTGACCGATTGGTACTATAACTGACAGTTTGTTCCTTTTAAGTGACCGATGGTTCCTACAAATGAAAGATTGTTCCTTTTGAGTGACTGATGGTTCCTGTAACTGACAGATTGTTCCTTATAAGTGACCGATGGTTCATATTACTCTGAGATTGTTCCTTATAAGTAACTGAATGTTATTTCATACAATTGGTTAGGGTTAGGTATATGGGGTATATGCGGTCGTGGGGAGCCTTGGATATAATGTGTACAAATCTTGTAATGTCCTTTAATACATTATTGAAAGTGCTCAAGAATTTGTTGGTACTTGGTGGTTCTTGTGACTGACAAACTGTTCCTTATAAGTGACCGATTGTTCCTTTAACTGACAGTTTGTTCCTTATAAGTGACCGATGGTTCCTATAACTGACATATTGTTCCTAATGAGTTACTGATGGTTCCTGTAACTGACAGATTGTTCCTTATAAGTGACCGATGGTTCCTATTACTGTGAGATTGTTCCTTATAAGTAACTGAATGTTATTTCATACAATTGGTTAGGGTTAGGTATAGGGGGTATATGCGGTCGTGGGGAACCTTGGGTTAGGGTTAGGGTTAGGGTTAGGGTTAGGGTTAGGGTCCTTTAATACATTATTGAAAGTGCTCAAGAATTTGTTGGTACTTGGTGGTTCTTGTAACTGACAAACTGTTCCTTATAAGTGACCGATTGTTCCTATAACTGACAGTTTGTTCCTTATAGGTGACCGATGGTTTACTATTACTGACAGTTTGTTCCTTATTAGTGACCGATGGTTCCTATTACTGACAGATTGTTCCTTATAAGTAACTGTATGTTGGTTCCTACAATTGGTTGGGGTTAGGGTTAGGTATAGGGGGTATTTGCGGTCGTGGGGAACTCCCCACGTGGGGGACCTTGAATATAATGTTTACAATTATTGTAATGTCCCTTAATACACTGTTGAAAGTGCTCATGAATTTGTTGGTACTTGGTGGTTCTTGTAACTGACAAACTGTTCCTTATAAGTGACCGATTGTTCCTATAACTGACAGTTTGTTCCTTATAGGTGACCGATGGTTACTATTACTGACATGTTGCTCCTTATTAGTGACCAATGGTTCCTACAAATGACAGATTGTTCCTTTTGATTGACTGATGGTTCCTGTAACTGACATAATGTTCCTTAAAGGAACCGAGTGTTCCTATAACAGACAGATTGTTCCTTAAATGTGACCGATGGTTCCTATTACTGACAGTACTGACCGATTGGTACTATAACTGACAGTTTGTTCCTTATAAGTGACCGATGGTTCCTACAAATGACAGATTGTTCCTTTTGAGTGACTGATGGTTCCTGTAACTGACAGATTGTTCCTTATAAGTGACCGATGGTTCATATTACTCTGAGATTGTTCCTTATAAGTAACTGAATGTTATTTCATACAATTGGTTAGGGTTAGGGTTTGGGTTAGGTATAGGGGGTATATGCGGTCGTGGGGAGCCTTGGATATAATGTGTACAAATCTTTTAATGTCCTGTAATACATTATTGAACGTGCTCAAGAATTTGTTGGGACTTGGTGGTTCTTGTAACTGACAAACTGTTCCTTATAAGTGACAGATTGTTCCTATAACTGACAGTGTTCCTTATAGGTGAACGATGGTTACTATTACTGACAGTTTGTTCCTTATTAGTGACCGATGGTTCCTATTACTGACAGATTGTTCCTTATAAGTAACTGTATGTTGGTTCCTACAATTGGTTGGGGTTAGGGTTAGGTATAGGGGGTATTTGCGGTCGTGGGGAACTCCCCACGTTGGGGACCTTGAAAATAATGTTTACAATTATTGTAATGTCCCTTAATACACTGTTGAAAGTGCTCATGAATTTGTTGGTACTTGGTGGTTCTTGTAACTGACAAACTGTTCCTTATAAGTGACCGATTGTTCCTATAACTGACAGTTTGTTCCTTATAGGTGACCGATGGTTACTATTACTGACATGTTGCTCCTTATTAGTGACCAATGGTTCCTACAAATGACAGATTGTTCCTTTTGAGTGACTGATGGTTCCTGTAACTGACATAATGTTCCTTAAAGGAACCGATGGTTCCTATAACAGACAGATTGTTCCTTAAATGTGACCGATGGTTCCTATTACTGACAGTACTGACCGATTGGTACTATAACTGACAGTTTGTTCCTTATAAGTGACCGATGGTTCCTACAAATGACAGATTGTTCCTTTTGAGTGACTGATGGTTCCTGTAACTGACATAATGTTCCTTAAATGAACCGAGTGTTCCTATAACAGACAGATTGTTCCTTAAATGTGACCGATGGTTCCTATTACTGACAGTACTGACCGATTGGTATTATAACTGACAGTTTGTTCCTTATAAGTGACCGATGGTTCCTACAAATGACAGATTGTTCCTTTTGAGTGACTGATGGTTCCTGTAACTGACAGATTGTTCCTTATAAGTGACCGATGGTTCATATTACTCTGAGATTGTTCCTTATAAGTAACTGAATGTTATTTCATACAATTGGTTAGGGTTAGGGTTAGGGTTAGTTATATGGGGTATATGCGGTCGTGGGGAGCCTTGGATATAATGTGTACAAATCTTGTAATGTCCTTTAATACATTATTGAAAGTGCTCAAGAATTTGTTGGTACTTGGTGGTTCTTGTGACTGACAAACTGTTCCTTATAAGTGACCGATTGTTCCTTTAACTGACAGTTTGTTCCTTATAAGTGACCGATGGTTCCTATAACTGACATATTGTTCCTAATGAGTTACTGATGGTTCCTGTAACTGACAGATTGTTCCTTATAAGTGACCGATGGTTCCTATTACTGTGAGATTATTCCTTATAAGTAACTGAATGTTATTTCATACAATTGGTTAGGGTTAGGGTTTGGGTTAGGTATAGGGGGTATATGCGGTCGTGGGGAGCCTTGGATATAATGTGTACAAATCTTTTAATGTCCTGTAATACATTATTGAACGTGCTCAAGAATTTGTTGGTACTTGGTGGTTCTTGTAACTGACAAACTGTTCCTTATAAGTGACAGATTGTTCCTATAACTGACAGTTTGTTCCTTTTAAGTGACCGATGGTTCCTATAACTGACATATTGTTCCTAATGAGTTACTGATGGTTCCTGTAACTGACAGATTGTTCCTTATAAGTGACCGATGGTTCCTATTACTGTGAGATTGTTCCTTATAAGTAACTGAATGTTATTTCATACAATTGGTTAGGGTTAGGTATAGGGGGTATATGCGGTCGTGGGGAACCTTGGGTTAGGGTTAGGGTTAGGGTTAGGGTTAGGGTTAGGGTCCTTTAATACATTATTGAAAGTGCTCAAGAATTTGTTGGTACTTGGTGGTTCTTGTAACTGACAAACTGTTCCTTATAAGTGACCGATTGTTCCTATAACTGACAGTTTGTTCCTTATAGGTGACCGATGGTTTACTATTACTGACAGTTTGTTCCTTATTAGTGACCGATGGTTCCTATTACTGACAGATTGTTCCTTATAAGTAACTGTATGTTGGTTCCTACAATTGGTTGGGGTTAGGGTTAGGTATAGGGGGTATTTGCGGTCGTGGGGAACTCCCCACGTGGGGGACCTTGAATATAATGTTTACAATTATTGTAATGTCCCTTAATACACTGTTGAAAGTGCTCATGAATTTGTTGGTACTTGGTGGTTCTTGTAACTGACAAACTGTTCCTTATAAGTGACCGATTGTTCCTATAACTGACAGTTTGTTCCTTATAGGTGACCGATGGTTACTATTACTGACATGTTGCTCCTTATTAGTGACCAATGGTTCCTACAAATGACAGATTGTTCCTTTTGATTGACTGATGGTTCCTGTAACTGACATAACGTTCCTTAAAGGAACCGATGGTTCCTATAACCGACAGATTGTTCCTTAAATGTGACCGATGGTTCCTATTACTGACAGTACTGACCGATTGGTACTATAACTGACAGTTTGTTCCTTATAAGTGACCGAAGGTTCCTACAAATGACAGATTGTTCCTTTTGAGTGACTGATGGTTCCTGTAACTGACATAATGTTCCTTAAAGGAACCGAGTGTTCCTATAACAGACAGATTGTTCCTTAAATGTGACCGATGGTTCCTATTACTGACAGTACTGACCGATTGGTACTATAACTGACAGTTTGTTCCTTATAAGTGACCGATGGTTCCTACAAATGACAGATTGTTCCTTTTGAGTGACTGATGGTTCCTGTAACTGACAGATTGTTCCTTATAAGTGACCGATGGTTCATATTACTCTGAGATTGTTCCTTATAAGTAACTGAATGTTATTTCATACAATTGGTTAGGGTTAGGGTTAGGGTTAGGTATATGGGGTATATGCGGTCGTGGGGAGCCTTGGATATAATGTGTACAAATCTTGTAATGTCCTTTAATACATTATTGAAAGTGCTCAAGAATTTGTTGGTACTTGGTGGTTCTTGTGACTGACAAACTGTTCCTTATAAGTGACCGATTGTTCCTTTAACTGACAGTTTGTTCCTTATAAGTGACCGATGGTTCCTATAACTGACATATTGTTCCTAATGAGTTACTGATGGTTCCTGTAACTGACAGATTGTTCCTTATAAGTGACCGATGGTTCCTATTACTGTGAGATTGTTCCTTATAAGTAACTGAATGTTATTTCATACAATTGGTTAGGGTTAGGTATAGGGGGTATATGCGGTCGTGGGGAACCTTGGGTTAGGGTTAGGGTTAGGGTTAGGGTTAGGGTTAGGGTCCTTTAATACATTATTGAAAGTGCTCAAGAATTGGTTGGTACTTGGTGGTTCTTGTAACTGACAAACTGTTCCTTATAAGTGACCGATTGTTCCTATAACTGACAGTTTGTTCCTTATAGGTGACCGATGGTTTACTATTACTGACAGTTTGTTCCTTATTAGTGACCGATGGTTCCTATTACTGACAGATTGTTCCTTATAAGTAACTGTATGTTGGTTCCTACAATTGGTTGGGGTTAGGGTTAGGTATAGGGGGTATTTGCGGTCGTGGGGAACTCCCCACGTGGGGGACCTTGAATATAATGTTTACAATTATTGTAATGTCCCTTAATACACTGTTGAAAGTGCTCATGAATTTGTTGGTACTTGGTGGTTCTTGTAACTGACAAACTGTTCCTTATAAGTGACCGATTGTTCCTATAACTGACAGTTTGTTCCTTATAGGTGACCGATGGTTACTATTACTGACATGTTGCTCCTTATTAGTGACCAATGGTTCCTACAAATGAAAGATTGTTCCTTTTGATTGACTGATGGTTCCTGTAACTGACATAATGTTCCTTAAAGGAACCGATGGTTCCTATAACCGACAGATTGTTCCTTAAATGTGACCGATGGTTCCTATTACTGACAGTACTGACCGATTGGTACTATAACTGACAGTTTGTTCCTTATAAGTGACCGAAGGTTCCTACAAATGACAGATTGTTCCTTTTGAGTGACTGATGGTTCCTGTAACTGACATAATGTTCCTTAAAGGAACCGAGTGTTCCTATAACAGACAGATTGTTCCTTAAATGTGACCGATGGTTCCTATTACTGACAGTACTGACCGATTGGTACTATAACTGACAGTTTGTTCCTTATAAGTGACCGATGGTTCCTACAAATGACAGATTGTTCCTTTTGAGTGACTGATGGTTCCTGTAACTGACAGATTGTTCCTTATAAGTGACCGATGGTTCATATTACTCTGAGATTGTTCCTTATAAGTAACTGAATGTTATTTCATACAATTGGTTAGGGTTAGGGTTTGGGTTAGGTATAGGGGGTATATGCGGTCGTGGGGAGCCTTGGATATAATGTGTACAAATCTTTTAATGTCCTGTAATACATTATTGAACGTGCTCAAGAATTTGTTGGGACTTGGTGGTTCTTGTAACTGACAAACTGTTCCTTATAAGTGACAGATTGTTCCTATAAGTTATAGGAACAATCTGTCACTTATAAGGAACAGTTTGTCAGTTACAAGAACCACCAAGTCCCAACAAATTCTTGAGCACGTTCAATAATGTATTACAGGACATTAAAAGATTTGTACACATTATATCCAAGGCTCCCCACGACCGCATATACCCCCTATACCTAACCCAAACCCTAACCCTAACCAATTGTATGAAATAACATTCAGTTACTTATAAGGAACAATCTCACAGTAATAGGAACCATCGGTCACTTATAAGGAACAAACTGTCAGTTATAGTATAACTGACAGTTTGTTCCTTTTAAGTGACCGATGGTTCCTATAACTGACATATTGTTCCTAATGAGTTACTGATGGTTCCTGTAACTGACAGATTGTTCCTTATAAGTGACCGATGGTTCCTATTACTGTGAGATTGTTCCTTATAAGTAACTGAATGTTATTTCATACAATTGGTTAGGGTTAGGTATAGGGGGTATATGCGGTCGTGGGGAACCTTGGGTTAGGGTTAGGGTTAGGGTTAGGGTTAGGGTTAGGGTCCTTTAATACATTATTGAAAGTGCTCAAGAATTTGTTGGTACTTGGTGGTTCTTGTAACTGACAAACTGTTCCTTATAAGTGACCGATTGTTCCTATAACTGACAGTGTTCCTTATAGGTGAACGATGGTTACTATTACTGACAGTTTGTTCCTTATTAGTGACCGATGGTTCCTATTACTGACAGATTGTTCCTTATAAGTAACTGTATGTTGGTTCCTACAATTGGTTGGGGTTAGGGTTAGGTATAGGGGGTATTTGCGGTCGTGGGGAACTCCCCACGTTGGGGACCTTGAAAATAATGTTTACAATTATTGTAATGTCCCTTAATACACTGTTGAAAGTGCTCATGAATTTGTTGGTACTTGGTGGTTCTTGTAACTGACAAACTGTTCCTTATAAGTGACCGATTGTTCCTATAACTGACAGTTTGTTCCTTATAGGTGACCGATGGTTACTATTACTGACACGTTGCTCCTTATTAGTGACCAATGGTTCCTACAAATGACAGATTGTTCCTTTTGAGTGACTGATGGTTCCTGTAACTGACATAATGTTCCTTAAAGGAACCGATGGTTCCTATAACAGACAGATTGTTCCTTAAATGTGACCGATGGTTCCTATTACTGACAGTACTGACCGATTGGTACTATAACTGACAGTTTGTTCCTTATAAGTGACCGATGGTTCCTACAAATGACAGATTGTTCCTTTTGAGTGACTGATGGTTCCTGTAACTGACATAATGTTCCTTAAATGAACCGAGTGTTCCTATAACAGACAGATTGTTCCTTAAATGTGACCGATGGTTCCTATTACTGACAGTACTGACCGATTGGTATTATAACTGACAGTTTGTTCCTTATAAGTGACCGATGGTTCCTACAAATGACAGATTGTTCCTTTTGAGTGACTGATGGTTCCTGTAACTGACAGATTGTTCCTTATAAGTGACCGATGGTTCATATTACTCTGAGATTGTTCCTTATAAGTAACTGAATGTTATTTCATACAATTGGTTAGGGTTAGGGTTAGGGTTAGTTATATGGGGTATATGCGGTCGTGGGGAGCCTTGGATATAATGTGTACAAATCTTGTAATGTCCTTTAATACATTATTGAAAGTGCTCAAGAATTTGTTGGTACTTGGTGGTTCTTGTGACTGACAAACTGTTCCTTATAAGTGACCGATTGTTCCTTTAACTGACAGTTTGTTCCTTATAAGTGACCGATGGTTCCTATAACTGACATATTGTTCCTAATGAGTTACTGATGGTTCCTGTAACTGACAGATTGTTCCTTATAAGTGACCGATGGTTCCTATTACTGTGAGATTATTCCTTATAAGTAACTGAATGTTATTTCATACAATTGGTTAGGGTTAGGGTTTGGGTTAGGTATAGGGGGTATATGCGGTCGTGGGGAGCCTTGGATATAATGTGTACAAATCTTTTAATGTCCTGTAATACATTATTGAACGTGCTCAAGAATTTGTTGGTACTTGGTGGTTCTTGTAACTGACAAACTGTTCCTTATAAGTGACAGATTGTTCCTATAACTGACAGTTTGTTCCTTTTAAGTGACCGATGGTTCCTATAACTGACATATTGTTCCTAATGAGTTACTGATGGTTCCTGTAACTGACAGATTGTTCCTTATAAGTGACCGATGGTTCCTATTACTGTGAGATTGTTCCTTATAAGTAACTGAATGTTATTTCATACAATTGGTTAGGGTTAGGTATAGGGGGTATATGCGGTCGTGGGGAACCTTGGGTTAGGGTTAGGGTTAGGGTTAGGGTTAGGGTTAGGGTCCTTTAATACATTATTGAAAGTGCTCAAGAATTTGTTGGTACTTGGTGGTTCTTGTAACTGACAAACTGTTCCTTATAAGTGACCGATTGTTCCTATAACTGACAGTTTGTTCCTTATAGGTGACCGATGGTTTACTATTACTGACAGTTTGTTCCTTATTAGTGACCGATGGTTCCTATTACTGACAGATTGTTCCTTATAAGTAACTGTATGTTGGTTCCTACAATTGGTTGGGGTTAGGGTTAGGTATAGGGGGTATTTGCGGTCGTGGGGAACTCCCCACGTGGGGGACCTTGAATATAATGTTTACAATTATTGTAATGTCCCTTAATACACTGTTGAAAGTGCTCATGAATTTGTTGGTACTTGGTGGTTCTTGTAACTGACAAACTGTTCCTTATAAGTGACCGATTGTTCCTATAACTGACAGTTTGTTCCTTATAGGTGACCGATGGTTACTATTACTGACATGTTGCTCCTTATTAGTGACCAATGGTTCCTACAAATGACAGATTGTTCCTTTTGATTGACTGATGGTTCCTGTAACTGACATAATGTTCCTTAAAGGAACCGATGGTTCCTATAACCGACAGATGGTTCCTTAAATGTGACCGATGGTTCCTATTACTGACAGTACTGACCGATTGGTACTATAACTGACAGTTTGTTCCTTATAAGTGACCGAAGGTTCCTACAAATGACAGATTGTTCCTTTTGAGTGACTGATGGTTCCTGTAACTGACATAATGTTCCTTAAAGGAACCGAGTGTTCCTATAACAGACAGATTGTTCCTTAAATGTGACCGATGGTTCCTATTACTGACAGTACTGACCGATTGGTACTATAACTGACAGTTTGTTCCTTATAAGTGACCGATGGTTCCTACAAATGACAGATTGTTCCTTTTGAGTGACTGATGGTTCCTGTAACTGACAGATTGTTCCTTATAAGTGACCGATGGTTCATATTACTCTGAGATTGTTCCTTATAAGTAACTGAATGTTATTTCATACAATTGGTTAGGGTTAGGGTTAGGGTTAGGTATATGGGGTATATGCGGTCGTGGGGAGCCTTGGATATAATGTGTACAAATCTTGTAATGTCCTTTAATACATTATTGAAAGTGCTCAAGAATTTGTTGGTACTTGGTGGTTCTTGTGACTGACAAACTGTTCCTTATAAGTGACCGATTGTTCCTTTAACTGACAGTTTGTTCCTTATAAGTGACCGATGGTTCCTATAACTGACATATTGTTCCTAATGAGTTACTGATGGTTCCTGTAACTGACAGATTGTTCCTTATAAGTGACCGATGGTTCCTATTACTGTGAGATTGTTCCTTATAAGTAACTGAATGTTATTTCATACAATTGGTTAGGGTTAGGTATAGGGGGTATATGCGGTCGTGGGGAACCTTGGGTTAGGGTTAGGGTTAGGGTTAGGGTTAGGGTTAGGGTCCTTTAATACATTATTGAAAGTGCTCAAGAATTTGTTGGTACTTGGTGGTTCTTGTAACTGACAAACTGTTCCTTATAAGTGACCGATTGTTCCTATAACTGACAGTTTGTTCCTTATAGGTGACCGATGGTTTACTATTACTGACAGTTTGTTCCTTATTAGTGACCGATGGTTCCTATTACTGACAGATTGTTCCTTATAAGTAACTGTATGTTGGTTCCTACAATTGGTTGGGGTTAGGGTTAGGTATAGGGGGTATTTGCGGTCGTGGGGAACTCCCCACGTGGGGGACCTTGAATATAATGTTTACAATTATTGTAATGTCCCTTAATACACTGTTGAAAGTGCTCATGAATTTGTTGGTACTTGGTGGTTCTTGTAACTGACAAACTGTTCCTTATAAGTGACCGATTGTTCCTATAACTGACAGTTTGTTCCTTATAGGTGACCGATGGTTACTATTACTGACATGTTGCTCCTTATTAGTGACCAATGGTTCCTACAAATGACAGATTGTTCCTTTTGATTGACTGATGGTTCCTGTAACTGACATAATGTTCCTTAAAGGAACCGATGGTTCCTATAACCGACAGATTGTTCCTTAAATGTGACCGATGGTTCCTATTACTGACAGTACTGACCGATTGGTACTATAACTGACAGTTTGTTCCTTATAAGTGACCGAAGGTTCCTACAAATGACAGATTGTTCCTTTTGAGTGACTGATGGTTCCTGTAACTGACATAATGTTCCTTAAAGGAACCGAGTGTTCCTATAACAGACAGATTGTTCCTTAAATGTGACCGATGGTTCCTATTACTGACAGTACTGACCGATTGGTACTATAACTGACAGTTTGTTCCTTATAAGTGACCGATGGTTCCTACAAATGACAGATTGTTCCTTTTGAGTGACTGATGGTTCCTGTAACTGACAGATTGTTCCTTATAAGTGACCGATGGTTCATATTACTCTGAGATTGTTCCTTATAAGTAACTGAATGTTATTTCATACAATTGGTTAGGGTTAGGGTTTGGGTTAGGTATAGGGGGTATATGCGGTCGTGGGGAGCCTTGGATATAATGTGTACAAATCTTTTAATGTCCTGTAATACATTATTGAACGTGCTCAAGAATTTGTTGGGACTTGGTGGTTCTTGTAACTGACAAACTGTTCCTTATAAGTGACAGATTGTTCCTATAAGGTATAGGAACAATCTGTCACTTATAAGGAACAGTTTGTCAGTTACAAGAACCACCAAGTCCCAACAAATTCTTGAGCACGTTCAATAATGTATTACAGGACATTAAAAGATTTGTACACATTATATCCAAGGCTCCCCACGACCGCATATACCCCCTATACCTAACCCAAACCCTAACCCTAACCAATTGTATGAAATAACATTCAGTTACTTATAAGGAACAATCTCACAGTAATAGGAACCATCGGTCACTTATAAGGAACAAACTGTCAGTTATAGTATAACTGACAGTTTGTTCCTTTTAAGTGACCGATGGTTCCTATAACTGACATATTGTTCCTAATGAGTTACTGATGGTTCCTGTAACTGACAGATTGTTCCTTATAAGTGACCGATGGTTCCTATTACTGTGAGATTGTTCCTTATAAGTAACTGAATGTTATTTCATACAATTGGTTAGGGTTAGGTATAGGGGGTATATGCGGTCGTGGGGAACCTTGGGTTAGGGTTAGGGTTAGGGTTAGGGTTAGGGTTAGGGTCCTTTAATACATTATTGAAAGTGCTCAAGAATTTGTTGGTACTTGGTGGTTCTTGTAACTGACAAACTGTTCCTTATAAGTGACCGATTGTTCCTATAACTGACAGTGTTCCTTATAGGTGAACGATGGTTACTATTACTGACAGTTTGTTCCTTATTAGTGACCGATGGTTCCTATTACTGACAGATTGTTCCTTATAAGTAACTGTATGTTGGTTCCTACAATTGGTTGGGGTTAGGGTTAGGTATAGGGGGTATTTGCGGTCGTGGGGAACTCCCCACGTTGGGGACCTTGAAAATAATGTTTACAATTATTGTAATGTCCCTTAATACACTGTTGAAAGTGCTCATGAATTTGTTGGTACTTGGTGGTTCTTGTAACTGACAAACTGTTCCTTATAAGTGACCGATTGTTCCTATAACTGACAGTTTGTTCCTTATAGGTGACCGATGGTTACTATTACTGACATGTTGCTCCTTATTAGTGACCAATGGTTCCTACAAATGACAGATTGTTCCTTTTGAGTGACTGATGGTTCCTGTAACTGACATAATGTTCCTTAAAGGAACCGATGGTTCCTATAACAGACAGATTGTTCCTTAAATGTGACCGATGGTTCCTATTACTGACAGTACTGACCGATTGGTACTATAACTGACAGTTTGTTCCTTATAAGTGACCGATGGTTCCTACAAATGACAGATTGTTCCTTTTGAGTGACTGATGGTTCCTGTAACTGACATAATGTTCCTTAAATGAACCGAGTGTTCCTATAACAGACAGATTGTTCCTTAAATGTGACCGATGGTTCCTATTACTGACAGTACTGACCGATTGGTATTATAACTGACAGTTTGTTCCTTATAAGTGACCGATGGTTCCTACAAATGACAGATTGTTCCTTTTGAGTGACTGATGGTTCCTGTAACTGACAGATTGTTCCTTATAAGTGACCGATGGTTCATATTACTCTGAGATTGTTCCTTATAAGTAACTGAATGTTATTTCATACAATTGGTTAGGGTTAGGGTTAGGGTTAGTTATATGGGTATATGCGGTCGTGGGGAGCCTTGGATATAATGTGTACAAATCTTGTAATGTCCTTTAATACATTATTGAAAGTGCTCAAGAATTTGTTGGTACTTG